>NWSH02000019.1:10413097-10527444 GCA_002382865.2 Heliothis virescens
TTTTTTTTAATTCAGGCAAAGTGTACCCTTGATTATACATCCACGCATTAAAATTGTATGAATACAAATATTGATATTTTAATTAAAATTGCATTTTATGGCAAATATTCGCCAATATTAATTTATAAAGCATTCTTAATTTGAAAATTAAATAGGAATTTCTATTTGATTTTACTATTTTTATTATATTAGGCGGTGCCTAGACGGACAATGTAATTGCGTAATATTACGATAAAAAAAATATTGTGCAATTATATTGTTCGTCTAGGCATCGCCTAAGCCTGACTGTCAAGTTGCAAATAAACGCGGGAAATGAAAAACATTAATATTTTGCGAAATCGAAACAAATGTGCTTTTTCTGTTCTCAGGTTTATTTTAAACATGCTCACGAATATGTTTTTTTTTTCTAATTTCTGCAAAAAGTTATTATAAAGAAAATGCATACATTAATAGTCTAGTGAAATGCAGTCTCCTAAGGGTAAAGTCTTATTCAACTTTTGCTTATAGCTGCTTTATCCGAGGTTTACATAAATATGGTTTGTTATATTTAAAATACCTGTGATAAAGCTTTACATTAAGCTATACAAAATTGTGGCACTACAAATTCTGTACCGACACCATCAGCCCCTGCAATTTGGTCAATCTCCTTTGACTGATTGTGGTAGTTTGGTGTGCTGGCATCTATACCTTTTTAATGAGTGGGTAATATGACAGATTTTAGGATACCTATTGGTGAAAGAATAAAATAAGGTATTTATACTTTTAATACCTTACTTGATAATATAATAATACTTAAACCACTTAGGTGTTTATGCTGATAGAAATCCAAGTTTCATACGATAAAAACTTCTTGAATATTTTTATAATTAATGATTTTACGCCTTTGCACGTGTAATTTATGATTTGATAGTATAATTTTATTATTTCGAGAAGAATATAATTAAGTTAATTATCTTAGCGTTAAATTTTAGTGCTTTTAAATTAACTGGCAATTATTGTGTTACTTTTATAACGTTTCTAACGGGTTTTACTGATTTTTAATGTGGAATATAAGTAAATGTGTATGTATCTATGTTTTACATATATTTATTCACTTTTTCTCATCTCTGAAGGTATTTATTGAGAACCCAATTATTAACATAATGTAATATAGATAGATTGTTAACATAATAATTTATTTCACATGACTTCTCGGCTAATTTTAAAATAATAACCAGCACACGCGTGTTTTAACAAAATGTCAAAATGTATTTTTTTTATTGTTTATTTCATTTAATTTTGACCATCGGTTCCTTGTAATACCTTACCCCCTAAGAATATGTATACATATATAGCATTTCTCTAAGTCCAAAAAAATATCTGACTATTCACAATTTTTTCTATAGTCTCAATGACTATTGCGCGAGTCCGTCAAAACTTTTATAGGCCTCCTGAGCAACATTTCAGCTGACAAGCAATTATTTGTTTTAATAACGCAAACTGCCAACCTGTGAATGACAAAATGTTTTAAAAACTGCCAAAATTCTGTGGATATTTTACTAAGTGCCAGTTTCACAGGTCCCAGTTAAAGTATTCAAAATTGAAAACATTTAGAACTTTTGTGTAACCTACGAAACGGGCACTTAGTAAAAAACCCAATAGTTTTTGTCAGTTTTAAGGTAAATAATATTATTATTTTCTGTCTAAACTCAATAAGTATAAAAATCTATTAAGATTAACCTTATTTGATTCTTCCGTCGGCATGTAAAATACTTAACTAAGCATAAACCTAACAGATGGTTATAGTCGTTTTATTTTGTACAGCCAAATGTAGCTGTCCAGCTGTGGTTTGAAAATATATTGCAACCAAAAGATTTAGGCAGATTTTATTTGTTTGTAATACAAAAACATAAAATTACAGTCGTATTTAAACCAATTTTAATTCAGTAATATAGGTAGTACAGGATAGAGACAGGATGCAAATATTAAATCGTAGATCTTATATTTTAGATACTCAAGTCACAAGAAAAGTTTTTAAAAAGCATATAAACGACAGAAACTTATCAAGAAAACTAATACCACTAAAACAGTTTAGCTACCATTAAAATCAAATATCAATTACGCATTACAAACGATTGCCCAATTTCTGATTTCTAACCCATTCATTTAGTCGGACGGAACACAATTTTTTTGTTCACCCGCTTACGGAAAACGCAGAAATATTTTTTGTCTTCGAATGAAAACAATTGTCAGTTGCGCACCGAGACTATTTGAAATGGTCTTGAAGCAGAGATAATCGATTCTTTTTTTGAACGCTGAGAGAAAACTCATTTGTTCCAAAGGCGGGAAACGGCTCGCAGTTTTTTTTTAATCATCACAGATTGATTGTCTCTAGCTGAGCTGTAATAAAACCTATTTCAGAATCAGCGGATTTTTTTTGTAGTGTTTTCTTTTTTTATAATTAGGTTATAGGTGTTCTCAAATAGACTATTATTTAAAGTACTATTTGAATATCATTCCGTATAACTAAGCCATGTTAAAAAAAATAAAAAAAATACATTCTAATAGTAAGTACAGATACATTTTTCTTGGAATTAATGTGAATAGTGAATATTTTTACCAGTTGTTGGCAGAAATATAGTTTTAAATTATCTGAAATTCAATGTAGCTATAGATGATTTATTACTTTTAAGTATTCAAAATAACATTTTGATTCAACTGAAAAATCTAAACTGAAATTATTAAAAACAAAGCTTTTAACACGCCATAAATCAAAAGTCGATCAACATCTATTTCAGTTTAGCAATAAACTTATCTCCAAATAAAACAAAACAGGATTTAATGGAAAAAACAAACGAACAACAATAACATAGCTAAATGGCCTAATAAACAGAAATCACAACTAGTCAAAAGTACATCAATAAAGGGCTGGTAGCGAGGGGAGAGTCGGCTGCAATGGAACAACGCATAAATTACACTACATTTGCCCCTTGAGCTTAGCAAATAAGGACTTTCTATAATATAGTGGATTTTAACTTGGGTTGTAGTAAGCTTCATTTTGATAGAGTTGTATTCAGTTTTGGCATTATATTCTCATTATAACAAAACATCAATAATGAAAATGTATTTGCCAAAGATTGTTAGGCCAACTTTGGGCCAATGATCCAGAGTAATAGGTAGTTAGGTTCAACTTTAAAGCAATTCAATTCAATACAGAACGTTGAAATACACTGTTCAGGGAAAATGAAATTTTATAAAAAAATCTACAGCAACGTAATGCAAGGGGACTGAACCATAACACAATGCGTCTCACTGAAGCCTATAAAAACAAGCTCATTGCATTAAACAAGTGACAAAAGGCCAAAAATGTTGGTAATAAGGCCTATTAGTCAAGTCGTCGACCAGTCGCAAGGTGTGCGAAATGTAACTGAGTCGGTACGAGCCAATTTCAAGGGTCATTTCCTCACACACCCAACGCAGGGGGAGTGACGAGTTCGTGTTAAAAATAAAACCAAAGATGCCATGTTTTTCAGACCTGACTCTTGTCTGCAACCGCACAGCTGTTGTTTAAATTGATAGTGTAATGAAGTACTCACTGTGTATTACCGAGAATACGGAGGCTTTTTTATTGACATTTTGCATAACGAGATATTAATGTGTTGCCTTAATCCTCGTCCACTTTAAATGTTAAGTCGTTCTACTAATTGTTCAACTTCATTCATGATCTACTTAGGTGCAAAACGATGCAGTCTAAACATGCAACAGCTTTTATAGCCATTTCCGTAATAAGCACATGTGACAAAGGCCCATTAAAATTTGATTACACCCAAAAATAGAGTCGCGTCATCGCATCTTGCGGCGCGCGACGCGTGGCCAATCGTGCGTCGCGTGCCCCAAAACACGCATTTGTCAAATTCGATTCGCTTTTTTACTATTTACTTTTTTCATAGTGCACCGTTTTGGCCCATTCACCCCCTTCTGGAAAATTGGTCACGGGAGACTTGTGTGATTTTCTGCCAATATGTCCTGTAACTTAGTGGTTTATTGGTTGTTTGGTTCCTTACAATGGGTCCCGTGAGCCGAAGTAAATATCTTGATGCCTCAAGAGCGTAAACATTAACGAGCATCACCTTTACAGCTGTTATTTTAAGCTCATTAATTTGTCATCCTTGCGAGATATTTTTTATCATAATAAACTTGACAGCTTGTCGTTATTGTTTCGGCTACCGTAATTAACAATCATAAAACACTTTATAAAGTTATCAAGGCTAATAATAAGTGCAGAGGTAATTTAACTTATAAACAATAATATTGACGGCGTATAATTATGACGAAATTAAGTGAAATCTCTTTGGGTATTATGGACAAGTGAACAAAAAATATTAATTATGATAACTTTATTTCTCTTGCTCAAGTTTCAATGTTAATATTTTCCCAGTTAATGAAGCATTGAAATAAACTTTTGTAACGAATATTTCATTGGCTTGAATCTTTTGTTTTCCGCGTTGTGACGAATTGATTCGGCCTCATGAAGGCGTTTGCAGATATTTTGCGTGGGACCATTAGAAAAAATGTCACCCACGAGTTTTTTTTTATTACATCAGAAAAAAACAAACAACTAATTTTACGCTCCAGTATGTTTTATGAATAAATTAATATATTTTATTAGTTTAATGTTAGTTACAACGTTTTTTATGTTAACTTTTTTATTAGGAACCGTTTCTGCATTAGAAAGAATGGGGGTTGATTTTTTTGTTAAAATAATTTCCCATGGCAACTTTCTTATAAATAATTCGTATTTGGCTTTACTGCGATGGACGTAGTACATACTTCTTTTTCGTTAGTATACGTTCTTAAATTAGATTCGTCATTTTATACCAAAAGTGACTACTTATTATTATTATGTTTCAAGAAATATTAAATATTATCTTCTTGCCAAAATACTCAAATTCTTTCGGAACTTTGAAATCCATAGTAAGTATACAAGCTAATGACATCAAATCCAGTAGATTATCTTATCTAATCTGTGTGGATTGAACCCTTGCATAAAATTGTAGGACACCAAGCCAACAGGAGAGCAAATAAACCCCTAACACTGTTTATCCAAAAATTAATCCATTTTATCTCAAAACAAGCAGCTAATCCCATTGACTGTAACATATTGCTAACCCTGAGAACGCGCCGGGGTGTGTTAGACCCCGCACCATAACTAACCCTATTAAAAAGTGGCTGCAACCCTCCACTGTATTAATGTAGCATAAAATTAACCCGAGCGTCACGCCCGATGCGTGCAATGTTTAAATACGACATTTCTGGTTGGGGTCTAAAGGACCGTTAGATTTTTGGTCAGCTTTAGCTTGTAATAAGGTTAAATTGTATGTTTATAACCAGACAACTATGATGTTTAGTTAAATTTATACAATGATCAATTCATATGTCTGACACAAGACTCATAACAGGAACTTGATGTGTTTATGACTGTGTTACAGGACTTGTTGGGCGCTTATATAGAAAAAAAATTAAAAATTAAATTCTCTTACAATCCGCAAGAATAGTAGACTTGCTCAACCTGACGACATATCTACCAAATACACCATACCTACGTCCAAGTTACTGAAATATTGGGTATACCCATCTTCAGCACACACTAAAAATCCCAGCAACCCAACATGACCAGAACAAATTAATTAAGATAGCATCAGTAGACCTGAGGCCGCAGTGGGCCAACCAGTGATAATAACACAAATAAATCGTATCAAGTCGTGTCACTAGATAATGGCCCTTTGTAGTTCCCGCCTGCCCCCGCGTAGGGTCAGTGTGGAGGTAAACAATGATTTGGAGCTTGTGATTTTTGGGACACTTTAGTTGTTAGAAATTTATGTTGATATGATCAATGTTGTGTCTAAAGAGACACTTTCTTGCTATGGATTAAACGACTTGTTTTGATAGGATAGTTTATGATGCTCTTTTTAAGTAATTTATGTCAATAATTTCCCGTCCGTAGGTAAAGGGAATCCTGTTTTGTTAAGGCACCGATCATAAATAAACCATGTATTGATAACAGTTTTAAATCGGAGTCAAACACAAGACAAATTAAATTAAACAGTCAGGTGTTCTGTTTGCCAAATTGGGTCTACCTCACCTTTTCAGGATCACCGGTTTACCTACCCGAATATTTTTGCTTAAATAAATCCTCTCCATGATTAGCAGCGTCTCATTCCTTCAAGCAAGGTCTGATTTCATGTTTATGGCACAGGTTCCTTTCCAAGCAAAATTCTGCTTGAACTATTGTAGTTACTAAAACTCTATTCAGGCTGAAGAAACTGTCTATTCTGAATATTATTTCTTTACGTGATTTTGTACTTGATACTACTTCAGTAAGTATGTTATACTTCCAGTGTCGACAATATAATTAACAACGGACAGCAAAACCGCCCATTTACCTAATACATGATTCAATAATGACTGACAAAATATCACAACACTAGTGACAAAGTTGTCACATTGTTACATAAATAGCGTTGTGTCACTACCGTATTTAATTTTGTTTTGACAGCCTGTCATAACACTGCCCACATATTTAGTACGTAGTTAATAATAGGTAGCTATAGAGCTTTTGTTTGCAAAGCCTAGTAAATTGATAGACAAGACTGTGTTAGGGTTTACGATAACATACGGCGCCTTAATTAAAAGAGGTAGGCAGAAAAGTAACTAAGCATACTTAAAAAATCGAATCATTATTTATTTAAAGAATAAATTAGCTATGATATACAGCTTTCAATCTTACACAAATCTTAACAAATGTCCTGGACGAATGTACTTAGAAGCCAAGCCTACAATGACATAGGATCTTTAGTCTAGTGACGTACCGTTTATGAAGTCGATAGAATTTTCAATTCCAATTTCAAAACAATGAAAAAAAAGCAGATTCCTATTATCGTTTGACATTTGGCACTCCTAACGCCATGGTGTGACGTCATGCCATAGCCGCGAGCTGCTGATCTACGGCACCCATGGGGATAACACCATTGTTTTACACTAACGCTATGGAAAAGCTAATAAAATACAATTCAAATACGCTTACAAACGTTCATTATATGTGGTTATGGTCAATTGGAACTGATATAAATGGTTGTTATTCTACACTTAATTTGAAACCTAGAAGCTATANGTTTATCCAAAAATTAATCCATTTTATCTCAAAACAAGCAGCTAATCCCATTGACTGTAACATATTGCTAACCCTGAGAACGCGCCGGGGTGTGTTAGACCCCGCACCATAACTAACCCTATTAAAAAGTGGCTGCAACCCTCCACTGTATTAATGTAGCATAAAATTAACCCGAGCGTCACGCCCGATGCGTGCAATGTTTAAATACGACATTTCTGGTTGGGGTCTAAAGGACCGTTAGATTTTTGGTCAGCTTTAGCTTGTAATAAGGTTAAATTGTATGTTTATAACCAGACAACTATGATGTTTAGTTAAATTTATACAATGATCAATTCATATGTCTGACACAAGACTCATAACAGGAACTTGATGTGTTTATGACTGTGTTACAGGACTTGTTGGGCGCTTATATAGAAAAAAAATTAAAAATTAAATTCTCTTACAATCCGCAAGAATAGTAGACTTGCTCAACCTGACGACATATCTACCAAATACACCATACCTACGTCCAAGTTACTGAAATATTGGGTATACCCATCTTCAGCACACACTAAAAATCCCAGCAACCCAACATGACCAGAACAAATTAATTAAGATAGCATCAGTAGACCTGAGGCCGCAGTGGGCCAACCAGTGATAATAACACAAATAAATCGTATCAAGTCGTGTCACTAGATAATGGCCCTTTGTAGTTCCCGCCTGCCCCCGCGTAGGGTCAGTGTGGAGGTAAACAATGATTTGGAGCTTGTGATTTTTGGGACACTTTAGTTGTTAGAAATTTATGTTGATATGATCAATGTTGTGTCTAAAGAGACACTTTCTTGCTATGGATTAAACGACTTGTTTTGATAGGATAGTTTATGATGCTCTTTTTAAGTAATTTATGTCAATAATTTCCCGTCCGTAGGTAAAGGGAATCCTGTTTTGTTAAGGCACCGATCATAAATAAACCATGTATTGATAACAGTTTTAAATCGGAGTCAAACACAAGACAAATTAAATTAAACAGTCAGGTGTTCTGTTTGCCAAATTGGGTCTACCTCACCTTTTCAGGATCACCGGTTTACCTACCCGAATATTTTTGCTTAAATAAATCCTCTCCATGATTAGCAGCGTCTCATTCCTTCAAGCAAGGTCTGATTTCATGTTTATGGCACAGGTTCCTTTCCAAGCAAAATTCTGCTTGAACTATTGTAGTTACTAAAACTCTATTCAGGCTGAAGAAACTGTCTATTCTGAATATTATTTCTTTACGTGATTTTGTACTTGATACTACTTCAGTAAGTATGTTATACTTCCAGTGTCGACAATATAATTAACAACGGACAGCAAAACCGCCCATTTACCTAATACATGATTCAATAATGACTGACAAAATATCACAACACTAGTGACAAAGTTGTCACATTGTTACATAAATAGCGTTGTGTCACTACCGTATTTAATTTTGTTTTGACAGCCTGTCATAACACTGCCCACATATTTAGTACGTAGTTAATAATAGGTAGCTATAGAGCTTTTGTTTGCAAAGCCTAGTAAATTGATAGACAAGACTGTGTTAGGGTTTACGATAACATACGGCGCCTTAATTAAAAGAGGTAGGCAGAAAAGTAACTAAGCATACTTAAAAAATCGAATCATTATTTATTTAAAGAATAAATTAGCTATGATATACAGCTTTCAATCTTACACAAATCTTAACAAATGTCCTGGACGAATGTACTTAGAAGCCAAGCCTACAATGACATAGGATCTTTAGTCTAGTGACGTACCGTTTATGAAGTCGATAGAATTTTCAATTCCAATTTCAAAACAATGAAAAAAAAGCAGATTCCTATTATCGTTTGACATTTGGCACTCCTAACGCCATGGTGTGACGTCATGCCATAGCCGCGAGCTGCTGATCTACGGCACCCATGGGGATAACACCATTGTTTTACACTAACGCTATGGAAAAGCTAATAAAATACAATTCAAATACGCTTACAAACGTTCATTATATGTGGTTATGGTCAATTGGAACTGATATAAATGGTTGTTATTCTACACTTAATTTGAAACCTAGAAGCTATACAGGATTTGTTTCTGAGTAGTATATTTTGTAATAAGTGTTCTTATAGAGCTGTTTTTTTTTTTGCATCTTTAAATTTGTGTGCACACGTCATTCGGGTATACAAACTCCTTAAATTGCAAGAGAAATCGAGGAAAATAGTTAACATGAAAGTTAAATACTCGATAAATATTAGGTATAATAAACAAGCGATAGATACCCAATAAAAATTATCTCTGGAAGCGTATACTTAAGTAGTTTTCTCCTATAACATATTACATTGACGACTTAACTTATATTTCTGTGAAAACTAATAAAGTTTCTGATAACAACTTAGTACTTAGAAGCAAAGATAAGATTATACTTTTCCTCTTCTAGTTTATACGTAATTATTATGTTTGGTCGATGCAGGCAACGTCGGGTGATTAAATAAGTTGTGCAGATACAACAAACAGACTCGGCTGAATTATTGCTCCCGCGGGAATCGCCACAGATAATGTAGGGCCGAAGTTAGAAACTTCGTACGCAAAAAATAGTGATGTTATGATACGAGATAATATTTCGGCTTATTTTCGGGGGAATAGGGAAATAGTTTATATCTTTCCTGGTTGTTTTGTTTTAGATGTAAAATATGTTGTTTTAGATGTATCGAACGCAAAAGTAAGGGCAACAAGAAAATACCAGAAACTTGCCTCTATTTTTACATTCTACGATTAAACTACGTTATAATTTCTGAGGTTACTGGCTGACTTACCACATAGTTGTTATTATAATAAAGAGTAACACAAAATGTCCACACAAACCCGTCACGATATTTTCCATTATTTTGACACTCCCCCACTTATACCTACAGTAACTTATATTATAAACATAAGCGATATGCTGATTAAGTGATGATTAATTTCGCAAAAAATAAAGTATTATTTTCTTAAAGTAAAAAATGTCCGAGCTCACTTTTGCATAAAATTATGTAGGCAGCCGGGGTAGTTTAAAGCACCTGTCAACTTAGACATACCTTTGAAACCAAGCGTAAATGACGTCCAAATACAAATTACGTTTTCACTTCGCACCCTAGGGTATAATTCCAATATTATGTCGGTACCTACTTGATATCTTGATAATGATTTTATAGGATTAGGATTTATCGACATTTCCAGCACCCTAATAAATTGGGGCGCATCACTATCGTCGATATGTTTTGAGGAGACGCAAGAAGTCACCCGGGAGTAATCCCCTAATAATAATTGCGGTGTATTGTAATCTGTGAGTACAATAAATTGGCTGCTGTCAGCTTTTGGTGATGATGTAAGCATGAATACAAAATACGTCAGTTTTTGATAATTGTAGCGTGCTGTCGTCAGTCCCGTGTGAATTTGTTGAGATCTTTTTGTTAGTTGAGCTAATTAAAACGAAGCATGAGTTATTGTTCTAACATAAAATAATAACTTAGGTAATATTTCATTGTGTTTACAATGAGGATTTTAGAAAAATCTCTAAATCAAGATATTACGGTAAAATTTCGAAATGAACTAATACGAAAAAGTCTGGCCACTTAATAATCATTTTGAACAGATTACATGCAATAATAAAGTTATTCAAGTTTGTAATATCTACTTCTAAAGTCCCGTGAAGTAATCATTTGATTACCAACAGAGCTCGCGACAATGTACCATCAATTTACACGTAGACCGCAAACTATGAACGTTCACCAATTGGTTTTCGTAAATCGGTAATAGTTACGGCGGTAAACGTGTGACAAACTGCTTTATTACCACCACGAACATGAGTTTACTGTACATCGTGAGTAACGACTTTATTTATCGACAACGGTTCTGAACAACACTAAAAATATTAGGAAGGAGTATAAGTAATTGTAAGTCCCTCAATAGTACGTGTTGTTTACAACTTTATGCTGTAAAAACTCAACAATATACTTGTAAATGCCTGTCAAAGATGCATTAAAGATTACCATCGCATATCATAAAGAAAATCTTAATAGCCCACAGATGACAGCGCACCGATAATTCAACAAGAAAATTCTTACCTAACCGCTACATCTTTATCGCCGTACAAAATGTACTACAATTCATCCAAGTCCGCGGCAATCAATATTGTTTTGGTAAAATATTAAAATTTTATTACACCTTATTTTCACGGGCATAAAATAGCGGTTGGAACGACTGTGTATAAAGTATAGTAGTATTAATTTATCATGTTTCAATCTCGGAACGCGAAGTGGCCGCGGGCGATATGATCCGGCAGGAAGATGCGCCACAAAATATTACGCGTCGGGGAATTGTGAAAAATTGTTTCTATTTACAGTTTTATGTAAAAATATGATTATGTAACACTGATGTAAGTGCGGTTGGGGTTTTCTTGAGGGTTCCTTTAGTTGGTAAGAAATTTAAATAGGCAACCTAATTTTCTTTACGTTTTCATCACAATATTTGAGACATGAAATACACTGCTTAATTCAGTTTAAGGATTGCTTCTGGATACCAAATTAATTTCTAGTACAAATTACGATTGCCTATACGGTTAGTTAAACCTTGTACTGGACTCAGTTACCGTATAAAACCGTAGTTTACTTACCTAGTTACATCAATAATGTCAAATTCAAAACGAAGTTACCAACATCATAACGTTGTGAAGTTAAGCTGTCCGTATTATTATTAATGCGCACTAATGCCTTTAAATGATATGTATATTGCTAATAATTTGAAATGTTCTGTTTAATAATCCTCCATTATACCAGTAGCAGGTAATTATAATTGGAAAGAAAACACGGAGACGAGACTATTAGCTAAGGGCAAGGCTAGCAAATTAATTGTGTGGTAGGCAAAATGGTAAACTGATGATTCCTTAAAAGTCATGACAATTAAGGANGCAGCCGGGGTAGTTTAAAGCACCTGTCAACTTAGACATACCTTTGAAACCAAGCGTAAATGACGTCCAAATACAAATTACGTTTTCACTTCGCACCCTAGGGTATAATTCCAATATTATGTCGGTACCTACTTGATATCTTGATAATGATTTTATAGGATTAGGATTTATCGACATTTCCAGCACCCTAATAAATTGGGGCGCATCACTATCGTCGATATGTTTTGAGGAGACGCAAGAAGTCACCCGGGAGTAATCCCCTAATAATAATTGCGGTGTATTGTAATCTGTGAGTACAATAAATTGGCTGCTGTCAGCTTTTGGTGATGATGTAAGCATGAATACAAAATACGTCAGTTTTTGATAATTGTAGCGTGCTGTCGTCAGTCCCGTGTGAATTTGTTGAGATCTTTTTGTTAGTTGAGCTAATTAAAACGAAGCATGAGTTATTGTTCTAACATAAAATAATAACTTAGGTAATATTTCATTGTGTTTACAATGAGGATTTTAGAAAAATCTCTAAATCAAGATATTACGGTAAAATTTCGAAATGAACTAATACGAAAAAGTCTGGCCACTTAATAATCATTTTGAACAGATTACATGCAATAATAAAGTTATTCAAGTTTGTAATATCTACTTCTAAAGTCCCGTGAAGTAATCATTTGATTACCAACAGAGCTCGCGACAATGTACCATCAATTTACACGTAGACCGCAAACTATGAACGTTCACCAATTGGTTTTCGTAAATCGGTAATAGTTACGGCGGTAAACGTGTGACAAACTGCTTTATTACCACCACGAACATGAGTTTACTGTACATCGTGAGTAACGACTTTATTTATCGACAACGGTTCTGAACAACACTAAAAATATTAGGAAGGAGTATAAGTAATTGTAAGTCCCTCAATAGTACGTGTTGTTTACAACTTTATGCTGTAAAAACTCAACAATATACTTGTAAATGCCTGTCAAAGATGCATTAAAGATTACCATCGCATATCATAAAGAAAATCTTAATAGCCCACAGATGACAGCGCACCGATAATTCAACAAGAAAATTCTTACCTAACCGCTACATCTTTATCGCCGTACAAAATGTACTACAATTCATCCAAGTCCGCGGCAATCAATATTGTTTTGGTAAAATATTAAAATTTTATTACACCTTATTTTCACGGGCATAAAATAGCGGTTGGAACGACTGTGTATAAAGTATAGTAGTATTAATTTATCATGTTTCAATCTCGGAACGCGAAGTGGCCGCGGGCGATATGATCCGGCAGGAAGATGCGCCACAAAATATTACGCGTCGGGGAATTGTGAAAAATTGTTTCTATTTACAGTTTTATGTAAAAATATGATTATGTAACACTGATGTAAGTGCGGTTGGGGTTTTCTTGAGGGTTCCTTTAGTTGGTAAGAAATTTAAATAGGCAACCTAATTTTCTTTACGTTTTCATCACAATATTTGAGACATGAAATACACTGCTTAATTCAGTTTAAGGATTGCTTCTGGATACCAAATTAATTTCTAGTACAAATTACGATTGCCTATACGGTTAGTTAAACCTTGTACTGGACTCAGTTACCGTATAAAACCGTAGTTTACTTACCTAGTTACATCAATAATGTCAAATTCAAAACGAAGTTACCAACATCATAACGTTGTGAAGTTAAGCTGTCCGTATTATTATTAATGCGCACTAATGCCTTTAAATGATATGTATATTGCTAATAATTTGAAATGTTCTGTTTAATAATCCTCCATTATACCAGTAGCAGGTAATTATAATTGGAAAGAAAACACGGAGACGAGACTATTAGCTAAGGGCAAGGCTAGCAAATTAATTGTGTGGTAGGCAAAATGGTAAACTGATGATTCCTTAAAAGTCATGACAATTAAGGACTGTTTACGTAAGAATTCAGGAACAAATGGCTGGTGAAATTTTTTCTTGCAATTTTTTTTTTTCTTGCAGTTTATATTCTCTTCCTTTAAATGCTGTCAAAACAAGCAATATTTTTATCAATACTCATTTTCTTTATCTCCGAATTAGTATTGCTGAAGGAAATCATTATGCAATTCATTATATTGTAGATATCAGCCCAGTAATTTGTTTAATGATCGTGTTATTGCCTGTTTTTGGGATTTATCAAAGCCTATTAATTGGCCATAAAAGTTCTAGATACAATAACATAAAATTATGTCGATAAACTTATGACTTGGGCATAATTTGAAACCACTAAAATTATAATACCTACGAAAATATCTTCGTTTGGCAGTCAGTTGTTTCTTAAATCTAGCGACAAGCGCACGAGTCTCATTAATTTCTAATCATTCAAAAAAAATATCATGAAGATTAACAAAAAGTTTTACTTCATATGTTTGATCGTTCTATTTTTTCTTTGGTTTTTCAATATATCCTCGCGATCAGCGCCATAAATAAGTTTACAAGTATTTCCCACTGATATCTATTTAGCAGATTTTTTACAAATGCCCAATTTTTTGCCTTAACTACAACATAGCAAGTTTCGTGTTTTAAGCTTATTCAATGAAGCCATTTTTCGACTCCGCAATTAATTCATTATTATAGGTATGTAGGTTCATCCTTATTGTTACTCACCATAAACCTTTTGATTTTATCATTGAAAAAAAAATAAAGCTTTCTTTATAATAAAGAAAAGATTAATCCCACTTAAAATAACTTTATTTTTATTTAAAAAAACATAACTGTAACAAAAATATTTTCGTCACAAAATATCCCCACGTAAAATAGAAGTTTTCACTGTAGTCTTACTCCTTACTTTGGTCGCGACATACATGAATTCAATTAGTCGTTCCGAGCCGGTCGGTTCGCGGAACCCTGCGTTCAGCCAGCTTCGCTAATGAAGCCACTTTTCGTAACCAATGTCTTCATCCAACGCGACAGGGATGTACTGAACAACCTTTTATTTTTTACGCTTTCTTTTCATATAATCTTATTAATAAAATTTTCTCTACAACATTAAAAGCTTTAATTTAATAATCTAAAGGTATATATTACCTAACAATGTTCCAAAATAAAAACACTAAAGAAAATTCACACTTAAAAATCGATTTTTCAAGCACACTGATCTAACAAAACCGCCGCAGGTCACATAAGTAGGTGCATCCTACATAATGCACCTTGTTACCTCAGTCCGCCCCTGCGGTCTGTCCACCAGGCGTGTAACCGCCTATTTCGTTCAAAATTATAACTTTATTATTGCCGGTGATTTTGGAAATTAATTTCTCGGGATCGAAGTCAAATTACAGTGAGGAGAGATACCCCACTGGCAATGTAGCAATGAAGACATCTCGACATGATCCCGCATCTTTAACGAACTTACATTAAATTGTTATGGCTTTTTGAGAATTCTAAAGAGTTCAAGTTTTAATTTCTTTAAGTAATATTAAAAGTGTATTTGTTGCCATGAATTGACACAACTGCAATCATACAGTAGCTACAAAAATGTAGCTCACTCAATGCGCTCAATTCTGCGAAATGATTGACCACTGACCACAATAACAATTAGCAAGACCAACACATTACCGACCAGAACCTACCATTACGCCGAAGCTCACATATTTGTTTTAAGACGAAAAAAACGAGACATGTCATTAATATCTGTATCATTACACCTTAAAATCAGAGTAGCCTTCATTTTATTATCACAATGCAATAACTTCGGCCATATACGGTGTAACCGACGCAGCGGGAACACAGACCGACGTTTCGATCGCAATTAACCAATTACGAAGTCCCAATGTCCGCAATTTTATATTACACTTTCACGAAAAACGAACAGAACAGCGTCTGCGACTATTTTAATTTGTTTCTCGAAAATTATTCGATGGCTAGTGTGAAGTAGTAAGAAAATTATCGGCTTGTATGATAACTGTGTGCACTGATTATGTTGTTGCAACGGGACATTATTACCGGCGAAATTTACAGAGTTTTACACCCGACTCCGCCCCTCGATCGCCGATTGATTCTCGGAATAATGAAATTATAAAGCAATGCATCCGATATTTTGATTGAGGTGCGCAATCTTTATTACGCGCCTGCCTCTGCATTCAACGACTTCTTGCTTGTAATTTTATGTTTTAATTCGTTTTACTTTATGACTTTTATTAATTGTTAATAACAACAACTTAGTCTATAGTCATGGCTATAAAAATAAAGGTCTACTGTTAAAGTTACTATGTATCTATTATATTGTGAAAGAAACCACACGGCATAGAAATAGCAATTTATTTTTAATAGCTGAAGGATTTTTATCCATGTCTTTCAATCTATTTTACAGAGGTATTTATAGGTTTTTATAGGTAGGTTACATAAGTCTTCCATCACAGATGCTCAAGATTCAGAGTCGTCAGCCCTGAAGCTTGGATCTACATTATCGTAAAATTCTGTCCCCAAATATGACTACAATCAATGCAAAAGCTCGATGGAAGCAATCAAGCGAAACATAGATATAGATAGAAATCTCTGCGAGTATAAGCCATAAATTATCTGTAATACAAGGAGGTTTGCTTCCATAGAGTATCAATTCCCCTTTACTGTTTCCGTAATAGAAATATAAAAGGCATCACAAATAAAATCGCATTTATTGAATAGAAACATTTAATTCGGTCTGCGATGTCGTGCGGCGATAGCCTCTCTCTCTATGAATAAAATAAAAATATTGTCTTTGGGAACAACTCTACTTTTGTTTATGGGATCGTAATTTTGGTTTTGATTTCCGATTACGGTAAAAACATTTATTTTCAAGAGGTTTTCATTTTATTTGAAAAGTCTAAAACAGTTTGATATTTGCCTAACGATGCATAAAGAGATACTAAGTAAAACATTTCAACTTAACACCGCAACAGACAATGAGAAATCAAATACATAAATCATTCGTTTGTCGTCGCAACAAAACAAAGCAGAGTAAAATTATTAACTGAACGAATTTATAAACCGCGTTATACAGCCCTCAAATAGATACTTAGTAAGTCCCCCCGATCCCCTCCCTAGTGACATTAAAACATTGAGCAGACTAAATTAAAGCGCGCCAAAACTGTTGTCTGCGGGCCCATGGCAGTCGTTTGTTTTAATACAATAACCGACACCGTCTCTTTCACTCACTTCATTACGAACATGCTTCTGTCCCACTCCCCCGCGCGTAATTTAGCCTTTTCTCTTAAGGCGACATCGTAACGTATCGGCTGTCTGACAACTAAAAACAACTAAATTAGTCTAACGGCAAGTGATTTCTGGATTAATTGAAAACATTCTGTTCTTGTCGGGGAGGTGTGTTGCGAAATATTAAAGTCTGCAATTACAACACTTGTTAAATACATTTGGTTTTATTTATTGACTTGACTTTTTAACAATTTATTGCGTACCTAAAATGTTATTTTAATTAAGATGATATAGAGATACTCGTGGTCAATAAAAGTAAAACAGGACCTTTATCATAACATCAAAGTAACAAAACAACGATACATTCAACGCACAACAGAAGCGCGTTCCTCTTAATCACTTCTAATTTATTTAGCCCCTCGGAGGACCGAGCGAGTAATTTATAGCTGTCCTTTTCCAACCCGAGCCGGCGGGCCTGCAGCCGTCCTGCTCTCCCGGGACCATTTTTAATTAAAATCACCGGGAGAAAATTAGAAATTATATTCTATTTTCAAAAACTTGCTCTGACGCTTTGTAGGAGATTATCTCTTTTTTATGAGGCCCCGGTCGCGGCTTTTGTTTAACTGCACACGAATTGGCTGAATGGACCTTGTTCTAACCACCCGAGGCTTTTACGATTATGTCTTGTTCATTTCAATCCTGCTTCTCTGATGATTGGAAATGTTTGAAGTTTACTCGTTATGGTTTAACGGTGATGGGACCCACCAATTGCGCTGTCACATGAGTTTCGATGACAACACTTCTGTTTCATTACAGAGCTATAACCGTCGGGTCGGGCGTTCGAATTCAATTTTATTCTGCTAAGAGTTTTCTTCTTAATCGATATTAATTGATGCTGTTGCTAAGACAGGTGCGTAGCCGATCATAGTTAATTGATACGTTTATGTCTTCATCTTCAGACTTAATAGGAACTTGTTCGCTTGTAGCACCTCGTAAGACTTAAGAATTTTATATTCGATGTCTGCGAATTCCAATTGTCTGTGTGAATCTCAGAACCGTCATAAAATGTAGTCAGGCATTTTGCTAGTTTTATTGATGGCTGAATCTGAGAAGGCGGTGCTTTTATCTGTCTTAATCACTTTATTTTCTTCGAAGTGCTCATCGGGAGGCAGCGGGAACATGATTCGCCTGTATGGTAGCGCCTTTAGTGATTACTTGTCTGTAACAGCAGATTCATGTACCATTGCTTAGACATGAGTTTAGGACTATTGGGCACATTTTTACTCAAAAACTAGTTCAAATTACTAATATAATTAATTTTAATCATTTACTACCACAATTTAGCCCAGGAAGAGCTTTCTTGAATTGTAAAATTATGGCTCTAGGACAAACATGTGTGTGACAGTCGCATCACCTCATGGCACTAAAAGCAGTCTTTATAACTTTATTTTACCACTTGTTAATCAAACATCTCCTCCCCCAGGCGGTGTTTGCGACGATGACGGTGACAGCGGCAAGAGAAGGCGGTCCCGAACCAACTTCAACTCCTGGCAGCTTGAGGAGCTGGAGCGAGCGTTCCTCGCGTCCCACTACCCTGATGTGTTCATGAGGGAAGCTCTCGCCATGAGGCTGGACCTTAAAGAGAGCAGAGTTGCTGTAAGTACAATTTATTTTACTTTTTAGATGTGGAAGACTGATATTGAAATCGGTTTAGTAGAGTGACTGTTTTCCTTTTAATTTTGGATACAAAAGATGGCTATGGAAGCGTTTTTCTAGATTATACAGGTATTATTGAAGCCAGCCAAAGGATATTTTGAAGTGAGGCAGAGTAGAATAGAGCTACAATAGATGAACTGCTTTTGTCTAGTCCATCCTTGTGTGACTTATCCAAGTGTTACTTGGTACAAAAAGACCCGGAAAAATCTTTAATTAGGTAACTTTCCCATCCGCAATGCCTTACAGTTCCAATAGCAATTTTACTGCAATAAGATATTCGAGAGCCCATGAGTGCTTATAAAAGTGAACTTAACACACCCTTATAAGTTCGAACGACCAGCTTTAAATACACGAGACAGGAAGTGTACCTACCTATATCAAAAGTATACTAAATTGTACGACGCGTTTGACGATCACATTTAGGTACGGTGTTAAAAGCGCAATCCTTTGTAGTGGCTGCTTGCGGTATATTTTAGTCCACAACGGTTTCACAGCTAACGTCTTAATCCATCTCTGCCTTTACGATGGACCAGTTGTGACCATGGCTAAATAGCCTAATTTTATTACCCACCGAATCTGCTTCAGTAATTCTGTTTGACTACTGATTTCTTAGATCTAAGTCTGAGGCCGGAAATTGACGGGTTGAGAGGTATTCTTGCTAATAAGCGTGATGTATCGGCGTATCTATTATTATCGCAATGTTGGACAAAGAACGTTGAATGTTTAGAGGGCCAAATTTCTTCAGCATTTTCACTAAGCCAATCCAAATTTCGAGCGCTATAAACTAAACTGTAGGTATACTAAAGTGTAGGAAAGTGAGAATGAAAAACATGGTTATTTAAGATTTCAATATAAAGAAAAAGCCTCACATGTAATATTCATTACGTTCACGCACACGCATAAACGCAAAAATAATAGCGTCATCAAAATAAACCAAAACATTACCAAGAAGCCGATCTCATTTCTGAGGAAAATACACGGACAAACACGACGTACGTCGGTCGGTACATAAGGGTAAAAAGCTGAAGGTTTCCGTACAATATAAATGAGGGACGATTTCCCTTATTTTCCCCAAACCTTCGGAGGCTAAGCGGCCGCCGGGGACCGCGCGGCCAGCCGCTTTTTATATAAGCTTTAGGAGCCGAAATAATGTTCAACTTGAGATAATACAGTTTTGAATGGACGCCGTTTTGTGGCCAACCCCATACGAATTGATGGCATTTTGTTTGGGCTTTTACCTTACCGAAAAGATATTCCTCTACCCTTTCTTATTACTTTTCTGTATACGTCATACGTTTTGACCCGCTGGATAATTTAATGATCCACATGTTATTATTTTATTGCTTTAATTTTACGAGCTGATAAATGTGACCCTGAGATTACCTATCGCTAAAGATTCACACGTGTATATTTAACGCATCATGATCATTATTACAAAAGAAGAGTGGAGTTATCTAAACTTTTTGGCAATATTGTGAAACCAATTTTAACAAAGTCCTCTTCACACAACATTTTTCCTAAAACCAAGTATAAGTAAAACCATTGGTATAATGAGTACTAAGGTCGATTGTATCCGACACTTATCGCGGCAGATCTCGCTGTGAGAGACAGACTATCCCGCACCACTCCTAATAGTTGGTATAAATCAAAAGATTGCAATCTTGGCGGCACCCCTGGGACGCGAGTGAGACGGCACGATTGAATAGCATAGATTTAAATGGGCGGGTCAGATAAGGATGGCTGCAGATCGCTCCGCTCCGACCTCGTCCGCGTCGCCGCTCCTAGGGACGTCACAATTCGATTACAGCTCAATAAAGTTAAAGTGACTTGTTTGCGTCTGTAAAGTGGATTTTTTCCTCTTCTTTGATTTCTCTATTTTCTTTCATTCGTCGAACGTCCCGGTCGTTTTTGATCGCAGTCTCGCAATATTGACTTCGATTTATAGGTTGCAATGGTACCTATTATGTGGAATAAAATAATTGAGTGGTGCAATGCTTTACTTAAGTAAATTGTAGCATTATTTATCGTTAATGAAATCAACATTCAAACATACTTATCATAAGTATAAAAGGCTTGCGTTCAGCATTGAAACATTTATCAACTATTAAATAAAGCTTTGGGATTTTCGAGAGGCGGCAAATGTAATCATGGCCTTACATAACGTAAGAGTTCCGCGAGACGTTAAAAGCCCATTCTTTACCGAAAGTGGCATATTCTAATCTAATTTCATCCCTTCCTGACGTAAACTTGCGAAAACGGCTCACTCGCTCCGCCGTAAGCGCGGAAGTATCGACTTCATTTTAAAATTCATAGCATAAAATTTACATTTATATGCCAATTTCATTCCCTAACAGGGCGTCGGCGGTCGCACGCACACATCAGTATTCCACACACATCCGGAGCTGGCTGGGTACACCCCAAAAGTAAAAAAATATTAGGAAATCTCCTTACATTCTCTGCTCGGTTGGGAAGAAAAAAGAATGGCGCGAGGTTTAAATATGGAACACTAAATGGAACGCTTAGGCGACAAAATGCGGATAGAATATAAAATTTAAGGAGTGTCTTGTGTCCCTGTTGCTCCCGTGTGCAGTGCGTCGCGCCATCCCTCTCGGCGCTCCTCGCTATCAAACACGAGCCGACTTTACCGCCGCAGGCTTAGCGGTAAAAGATAGACATGAGACCTCTACAGGGTTGCTCCCGAGGCGGTGAATTATCGTGCATGAATAATTTTCTCACTGGCAAACAAGATTTGCTTCGTATTAAATTGCCTTAATGTAATTACTGTGCCTAATGAAATGCGGCGCTTCACATACGGACAGCCGCATAATTTAAACATTAAACATGTTTAAAACGGAGTTGTCATCTGCGCTCGTTCATTAATTTGTGTGCTGACCCTTCGATTTAAATCGAGATGATTTACTTGATACTGCATTAAATATATTATACGAAAATGGCTGCTCATCTCATTAAAAAAATTGGATAAACTATGAAATTCTACTTACTCAAAATATTCATGCAAATCACACTATAATTTAACTTCGGTGTACAGACGACAGCACATCAAGTTACCACAATCTGTCAATTTTGTGCAATAAATTTTCAACCTTATTACTATAGTGTAAGGTTAATATTCGATTAGTAAAATTTTACAGATTCGTTTACGTTGACCTGCTGTCGTCTGTACAATAATTTATAAGAAAACAATGTTCAGAGCAATTCAATTAATATCAAATAAAAACTCGTAAACGACAACCCTATTAAATAACGCTTAGCTGGCAATTCGGGTCGAAGTTGCGAAATTTATATCGGTCTCTGTCACACGTGCGCTTCGATATCAATTGGCGGGCTGAAAAGAGAGAGATAGCGATACACAGAAATACAGCTGAAACGGTTTGTGTTCATGAATTTGTTTACCAGCTTGTTTACAAATCTGCTTGAATATGAAAGAGTTTGTTTGAAAACAGAGTATTTTCTTTAGAGAAAAGTCGAAATAGTTAGTAGGGCTCTTTTGTAAAAATGTAGATAATTTAATTACACAGAGAATAGACAACATGCAGTGTTAACAGTAGAACATGTCAAGTTAATAAAATTGTAGATAATAAATTCCCTAAAAAAGGCTATAGAAGCCAATCCGTTGTGATTCTACTTCCATTTTTGGGTAAAATCTGGATAATTGACTGTCCAAGTGGAATAATACATTATATTAATATGATATGCTTATTTACCCCTTAATGAGAACTCTTACGACCAGCCTCATAGGTTCCAGATAGGGTTCTATATTGCTATCTGACAGATCATGACATAAAAAACCGGCCAAGTGCGAGTTGGACTCGCGCACGAAGGGTTCCGTACCCATGAAAAATGAAAAAAAACGTATCTATGAAAAATGAACGTATCTATTATCTACAACTAGCCAAAATACTAACATTTTTATTTCACACGTTTATTGTATGGGGACCCTTAATATATTTTTTTTAATTTTTAGTATTTTTTGTCATAGCGGCAATAGAAATACATCATTTGTGAAAATTTCAGCTTTCTAGCTATCACGGTTAGTGAGATACAGCGTGGAGACAGACAGACAACGAAGTCTTAGTAATAGGTCCCGTTTTACCCTTTGGGTACGGAACCTTAAAAAGTAATCGGAATTAAAAACATTTTATGACACTATTTACCAGATAGCTATTTAGGACCTTATCTGGAACCTGTGAAACTGGCCGTTAGTTAACTAGCAACAACTAATGCAAATGCAAATATTAATAATTTGGTTTTATTGAATGTGTTCAAAATATAAAACGATTTTAATGAGAAGAACGTGCCTTTAAGTGAAGAACTTAAAATAGTCTTTACATTTAATAAACGTACTTACACATTTTATGTAATACAACTATTGCCTATAAAATGTTTAATGTACTCGTAAAATAAATTAAATAAAAATATTATCACTAAATAACTAGTACTAATGTTAATGTAATGTTATTTGTACGTTTGTTTGTTAAATTATAACGGCAGATTTTTGTTGTTTGATAGTGAAATCATAGCATTCATCTCGTTATAGCTTATTGTTTTAATTTTTGTATAAAAAATCCCGAACAAAAAATCGAATCAAATGATCAAGTTAATGAAAAAATAACATCAGTTCAGTCCACTATTTCCATCCCTTACCAAGAAGATGACAGTACTAATATAAGAAATGTTTCATACCTGTGGGCACACACACACACATGTATTTTATCTAGTATGATTCTCCCCTCTTTTAAAACTCTAGTGCTTTCAAGCTCTATTTAAGCTCGATTCGTCTAAGATTCTGGATAGAAAATTAAGAACTCAATTACCACTTTATAAACATAACTAGCCGTTTTCCCGCGGTTTCACTCGCATCCCGTGGTAAATACTGCCCGTACCCGGATAAAATATAGCCTATGTCACTCGTGGATAATGTAGATTTCGAATGGTGAAAGAATTTTTAAAATCGGTCCAGTAGTTTTTGAGCCTATTCATTACAACCAAACAAACAAACAAACAAAGTTTTCCTCTTTATAATATTAGTATAGATTAAATTCTTATTAAAAGTACTGTAGGTACTAGGCTGTAAGCTGTTACACTGTAAGTTTAACATGTTTAATGTAGAACGCATTTATTTTATTTGAAACATCATGCTTTTATTCACCCACCTACACAGTAACGCCTCTATTAATCACAAATTTCCCTCCAACCACAAAAAGACAGAATAAAATAAAAATAATTTATAAAGTGACGTCACATAGACGATTGCTTACCTCCCCTAGCTAGGGGTGTAAATAAGACGTTTGTGGTGTCGATACATTGACTTGTCATCCCTTGGAGGGGAAGTCACCTTACTTACGGTGCACTCCACCCCAATTTGATGGGGTATAGAAGGAAAAAGACACTGTATTGCCTTTTCGATGGGTTTTAAAAGTAAACAAGCTTATTTTCAGCTTGTAAGAGGTTTGATGACTTGATTAAAAAGTATGGTTGTTTGATACAAGTCGTTTTTTCTCTGTTGTAGATTGAACTGGGCTTGAAATAAATAAAATTGGCAAACATACCTCTAAAAAGAGCGAACATTTGATATGAAAATTCAATATCTAATTTTCAAAGTTTGACACTTTTGACCACTTCACTCGTCCGTTGAAAATATTGTCGTCAGAATATATTTTTGTTATATAACTAATTTCTTAATTATATTCAGAGAGTTTAGCTGCGATAATATTAAAATATAGGCCTTTATTATACGCAAAGTTTCTTCAATAATTAAAAAAAAACAAGATTATTTGGTAAATCCATACATCAATTTTACACGTATAAAGCTACTTGAAACAATAAATATAAAGCCAAAACCATTAACAGAAATCATTAATACCAACCACCACCCAAATTAAACCCCACATAACACACAATCAATACAATCAATCTTTACATAACTCCAATACTTAGAAAGACCAAATAAAAACAAATCAGTGTGTCCTCCCCTTTGTATTAATGACCCACCCTCCGGGAGGGAAAAGGGAGGGACATACGTACCTCATTAGCCGGGGAACTACCCACCCGGTCATTACGCGAACCGACCGGCTAATCAATGTATTTCGATTAGATGTTAGAAATAGAGGGTTAATTAAATGGCGTTGTTTTAATTTAAAAGTTAGGTAATGTTGGCTTTTATATGGAAGTGCTTTTGTTTTAGCCACATATTTACTAATGTTACTTATACATAAAATAAAGAGGAAAATCAATTTTCGAAGGCTCTGAAAATACTGAACGAACTTAAAAAAATATTTCGCTGTTGGAAAGCTACAATATTCCCGAGTGACATAGGCTATATATTTTTCCTGGGTATGGGTGGAACCTCGGGAAAACAGCTAGTTATTTATGTATTTTTGGGAAAAATATGTCTGTATTTGTAGTGACTTAATATTCAGAAATATATCTCAGCTTGACCAGGTTAGAATTTACTTTAAACATAGTCTATGATTTTTAAGTAGACTCTAGAGCTCATAGGGGCTATATTAGAAATGTTTAAAAAAGTTAAATAAACAAATAAATATATTATTCGTTGAACAAGGATTACCTATAGGTATTAAGTTACTTTTTAACATGAAATCTAATCGATTAGGCCATTAGATTAAACAACTCATATGAAACCTATGACTATTGCTCTAAAATGAAATAAAAGAAATGAAATTTCATTATGACGAATTTAATATAGCACCTCAGCCATTGTTTCATAAAAACGTAATACTATAAATCCACGTAAATGATTGAATTAATATTTTTTACTACTGCGTAGTATTGTCTAAATACCAATAATCCATTGTTTTAAAAACAATAGTTTCACGCAATTTTGCGTATAATTCTATCAAAAAATTTACAACACGTGTAAGAATTAAAATTCCGAGATACGTCATCTAAATACGTAACTAAATAAGATGAATTGGAATGTAATAAGCATAGTCTCTTTACCCGACTTTGAAGAGCATGATGTTATAATTTTCTTAAACAAATGCAAAGGAATCCACCAGGCTACACCCTTATTATGAGTTTTGCAGTAAAGCCGGCTCGTAAACCTGACCCGGCGTGCCCCAGCAAACTTATGTTTTTCTTTTTTTTATTAAATTGGTTAAAATGGATACATGTGTGTTAAACTTTATTTGTAGCAGTTTTTCGACACATGTTCAATGTTCCTTAGAATAATAATAAAATATAGACTTTATGGGTACCTAGTTCAGCTCAACTCCACAGATTCTGAATTGACACGTCTTTATGTATGGTATTCAACAAATAATTGGCTGCAAGCAATTACTTTTACATAATTGACGAAAACTAGCAATAATAGATCCTATAATTATTGGTATTCTACTTGATTCAAGGTCCAAGGAAACATAATTTAAACATTCAATTAACACTTCAAATCACAAAATATAAGCGACAAACTCACGATACGTCAATTACAATAATCTCCTAACTAAGGACGAACGTCCTAATAACCTAATATAAGAAGTCATAATAGATATAATTAAATCGAAACCTTAATACCTAGGTACTACAGCATATTTTAGTACCACCGTTACATAGATATTTGACAATAACCAGTCTCAAAGGAGTGCTCATCATTTTAGTTTACGCATTCAGTAATATGTCTTTTAAGACGCTGTAACATGAAATAAGTCGTAAATATTCACTGTTATTGGGTATGATAATGGAGCTATATTATAATTACGGATAAGACGGATGGTAACTAAGCTATGCATCCGGCGAGACATTAATTACCAAACAAGTTAGACAACAAAACGAAATAAAGAAGTACACGGATGTATAAAACTAAGTAAAACTTAAGGACCTGAGATTCATTACATTGTGGATACGCTGGACCAAAAAAGATATTTGATTTTTGTAAAAAATCTGCATCACTAATTAATGTGATACTAACATCCTAAGAATTGGTTTTAAACTTACGGCAATGGAGCCCTGTAATCTATTTATTTATCGGCTTCTTTTAGACTCGTAATGCTCCGTATAGAAGCCCTAGTCTCTATTGGGAAAGTTTCAAAAATTTCACCCTAAAATAACGATAATCAATCTCATTATTTTATTCAAGACTTTCCGCGCCTAGTGCTAAATTTTCATATCCACAACCTAAGTCATTAAGTATTTCATGCACAATAATACGGTAAATCGATATTAATTGCACTCAGCAACGATCGCAAGATTTTCAAATAAGGAAAACCTATCCATTGGACAATNTCCTCCCCTTTGTATTAATGACCCACCCTCCGGGAGGGAAAAGGGAGGGACATACGTACCTCATTAGCCGGGGAACTACCCACCCGGTCATTACGCGAACCGACCGGCTAATCAATGTATTTCGATTAGATGTTAGAAATAGAGGGTTAATTAAATGGCGTTGTTTTAATTTAAAAGTTAGGTAATGTTGGCTTTTATATGGAAGTGCTTTTGTTTTAGCCACATATTTACTAATGTTACTTATACATAAAATAAAGAGGAAAATCAATTTTCGAAGGCTCTGAAAATACTGAACGAACTTAAAAAAATATTTCGCTGTTGGAAAGCTACAATATTCCCGAGTGACATAGGCTATATATTTTTCCTGGGTATGGGTGGAACCTCGGGAAAACAGCTAGTTATTTATGTATTTTTGGGAAAAATATGTCTGTATTTGTAGTGACTTAATATTCAGAAATATATCTCAGCTTGACCAGGTTAGAATTTACTTTAAACATAGTCTATGATTTTTAAGTAGACTCTAGAGCTCATAGGGGCTATATTAGAAATGTTTAAAAAAGTTAAATAAACAAATAAATATATTATTCGTTGAACAAGGATTACCTATAGGTATTAAGTTACTTTTTAACATGAAATCTAATCGATTAGGCCATTAGATTAAACAACTCATATGAAACCTATGACTATTGCTCTAAAATGAAATAAAAGAAATGAAATTTCATTATGACGAATTTAATATAGCACCTCAGCCATTGTTTCATAAAAACGTAATACTATAAATCCACGTAAATGATTGAATTAATATTTTTTACTACTGCGTAGTATTGTCTAAATACCAATAATCCATTGTTTTAAAAACAATAGTTTCACGCAATTTTGCGTATAATTCTATCAAAAAATTTACAACACGTGTAAGAATTAAAATTCCGAGATACGTCATCTAAATACGTAACTAAATAAGATGAATTGGAATGTAATAAGCATAGTCTCTTTACCCGACTTTGAAGAGCATGATGTTATAATTTTCTTAAACAAATGCAAAGGAATCCACCAGGCTACACCCTTATTATGAGTTTTGCAGTAAAGCCGGCTCGTAAACCTGACCCGGCGTGCCCCAGCAAACTTATGTTTTTCTTTTTTTTATTAAATTGGTTAAAATGGATACATGTGTGTTAAACTTTATTTGTAGCAGTTTTTCGACACATGTTCAATGTTCCTTAGAATAATAATAAAATATAGACTTTATGGGTACCTAGTTCAGCTCAACTCCACAGATTCTGAATTGACACGTCTTTATGTATGGTATTCAACAAATAATTGGCTGCAAGCAATTACTTTTACATAATTGACGAAAACTAGCAATAATAGATCCTATAATTATTGGTATTCTACTTGATTCAAGGTCCAAGGAAACATAATTTAAACATTCAATTAACACTTCAAATCACAAAATATAAGCGACAAACTCACGATACGTCAATTACAATAATCTCCTAACTAAGGACGAACGTCCTAATAACCTAATATAAGAAGTCATAATAGATATAATTAAATCGAAACCTTAATACCTAGGTACTACAGCATATTTTAGTACCACCGTTACATAGATATTTGACAATAACCAGTCTCAAAGGAGTGCTCATCATTTTAGTTTACGCATTCAGTAATATGTCTTTTAAGACGCTGTAACATGAAATAAGTCGTAAATATTCACTGTTATTGGGTATGATAATGGAGCTATATTATAATTACGGATAAGACGGATGGTAACTAAGCTATGCATCCGGCGAGACATTAATTACCAAACAAGTTAGACAACAAAACGAAATAAAGAAGTACACGGATGTATAAAACTAAGTAAAACTTAAGGACCTGAGATTCATTACATTGTGGATACGCTGGACCAAAAAAGATATTTGATTTTTGTAAAAAATCTGCATCACTAATTAATGTGATACTAACATCCTAAGAATTGGTTTTAAACTTACGGCAATGGAGCCCTGTAATCTATTTATTTATCGGCTTCTTTTAGACTCGTAATGCTCCGTATAGAAGCCCTAGTCTCTATTGGGAAAGTTTCAAAAATTTCACCCTAAAATAACGATAATCAATCTCATTATTTTATTCAAGACTTTCCGCGCCTAGTGCTAAATTTTCATATCCACAACCTAAGTCATTAAGTATTTCATGCACAATAATACGGTAAATCGATATTAATTGCACTCAGCAACGATCGCAAGATTTTCAAATAAGGAAAACCTATCCATTGGACAATGTTTCGCACATCGCGGAAGATAGCGGCGGTACAGCGCGACCAATGCGCGCGCACGTTCGCCCGCCATTACGATGCAAATGCGCGGACGCATTGAAATTTAACGTCTCAATTCCTGGCGGGTCGCGGGCACTTTACATGCCTTTGTCCGCCGAGATAACTCTCCTTACCTTTTATAGGTGCCGGTTAAGTATTTAATCTTAGAACGAATGCTGCTTAAAGTTTTAACCTGTAGTCGGTTTTGTCAGCAAGAAATTAAAGTTAGGTAGGTACTAGAAACTTAGAAGAACTTATACGAAAATATAACTATTGTACAACCTTTTTTAAACCTTAATTAAAGCATTTTTAATCGACATATAAAAATTACATAACTGTCATTAAAAAGTGAAAAGTCAACTTTGCCATTAACGGTATCGACAGAAATACTCAAAAGTTTTTCAATAAACAGGAAAGAATCGGACCTGTTCGAAAAACATCTGTAAGTACTTGTTTCTCGATCGTAAAAAAATAAAGATATCGATAATCGTGATCAGGTTATGATCGTGCGAAACGGTCAGACGGCTTAACGGAATAAATACTTTTTTGATGCGATCCTTTTGGTCTCAACTTTTGAACATATTTACAGGTATTCAAACTTCAGGCTGAATTTATCAAGCTCAGTCGTGACACTTATAGCCTGTTTTGTTACTAAAATATGAGATTCATCTGTCCATTTGACTGTAAATATCTCATGTTCTTTGAATGGTAATGTAATTCAGCTAAAAATGTTTCTGGTAATTCATGGCACTATGACATTTAGAAGATGATGCATAATAGAAGTTGAAAAGAATAGAGGTCTCTTAACCCACTCTCGCGTACAAGTCCCACTCTTTCAGAAAACTATTAAGACTATTAATACCTTGTCCTTCATCCTCGAAACTGCCTCCAATATTTTTTCTAGCTTCACCAAATAAAATTATATTTTCTCTCATTACTGATCAATGATCTTCCATGCCAAGCTAATATAACCCTTCTTTTCACACAGGTATGGTTCCAAAACCGCAGAGCGAAGTGGCGCAAAAAGGAGCACACAAAGAAGGGACCAGGTCGGCCAGCTCACAACGCACACCCACAGTCCTGCTCCGGGGAACCCATTCCTCCGCATGAGCTCAGAGCTAGGGAGAGGTGAGATATGTGCAAAACGTAGTTTTACTTCCATAGAGTCTACTAATGAAATGGGGAATCCATCAGTAGAGGGATATCCAGGCACGATTAATATAGACAGGCACTTAAAACAGATACCTATACCCTAATCTTTCATTTGAAATGTTTTTGAAGGCGTTTTGATGGTGACTATTGTGTGGTTCTTAAAAGAAGACCTTATTTTCATTAACCTATAGTTTTGAAAGGACGTTTTACTGCGAGATAACAATGTTTTCTTACGACTTTCAAAACAAAACCATTGTCAGAAAAAATACAAAGGAAATGAATAGGTGCAAATCGTCGATAATAGGGACTTCACCAAAAGATCGTGACCCGTCGATTGTTCGCACAAAAGCTTTTCTCCTGTGATACATCATTTCTAGAAATAACGATAACTGACTAGCAGATTTAATATCGACATAATTATTTCATCGAATATGTTTAATATTTATTTTGTTGCCTATCTTGCATGTTGATTGCCATTTTACGACTTCAAAATAAAAGTATTATTGTTAATATAGTGCGAATATGATTAATTAACTGATGTAATTTGTTCAAAGGTTTTGTTTAATTTTATGATTAATATAATCGTGTTTTATCGGTGTGTAAAAGTAAATTAAAGAGGACATAAAAAAAGATAACCGCGCGTGACGCACGAATCGTGTGCAGTCCAGTGCGGTGAGATCACCTCTGCACTATTTAATTAAGTGACAGACTTTCTTATTGTGGTGATGATGACATTATGACACGGTTTTTTAAACAACAATAATAAGTTTAGGTGGAATATAAGACAATACAAGACATACAGCCTATGTTATTTCTCCAACACCCAGCAACGAAAATATTTTTTAAAGATATTTTAGAACACAATTAAATACACGCAGTAAGGCATCGACTATATTAAAACGAACAATTGAACACTGAGCCTAATCCTTAGGCTATAGATTCTATACTAATTGGGCCCTATCGATTTTATCAACAGGGCGAGAAGAAGAAAGAAGTTGGCAAAAGCGTTGGAGAGACAAGCAAGGAAGCTGCGGGCTAAAGGCATTGCAGTCGACCTGGAGGCTTTGAAGGCGGAGTATCTAGCGCAGCACAAGAACAGTGGCCTGTACTCCGACTCAGATGGAGACGCCGAAGGAGAAGACAGCATGATCGATGTCGTTGGGGGAGACTCCTGCCATGACTCGGGACCTGAAGATTTCTCGCTATCAGGCAGGCTCCGGGCCCCATCGGGCGCCGATGGCATGAACCACTCCGACAGCTCCACATCAGACGGTCACTCAGCACGCAACTTCAGCCCCATCCCCGACCCTCAGCCCTCCTTCTTCAAACACTTCGGCGGAGCCAGCACGAACTTCGAGAAGTTCGACTTCGACTCCGGCCGAGCTGTGTCCTTAGACCTGAGCGGCGGGGGCCACGCCACAGAACAGGACATGTCCAAAAACGGGGGAACAAGAAAACATAATCCTTTCAGTATAGAGTCGTTGCTTAACACGTGAAAGTGACTGTAACTTGTGACTATAGAGGCTCTCGTATCGTGACTACACCAGTGAAGTTCGCGCTGTGACTCGAGTGGAACATCAGTGACGTAACGTTCTAACATCCAGGTACTTGTCGAAGGAATAAGGACATTTGGCTTAGTATCTTAAGGTGCAAATTACTTCGGGACCTAATCATTGAGCGAATGCGGCGTCAGTAGTGTTGCGCTCGAACAGCCCTACAGGCATTTCAGAGATGTTCCTTTGCTTACAGTTAAACAATTGTTATTATCACTAGACGTAATCAGCTTGAGTAAAGACTTGATGAGTACCATATAACTACATATCTCGTGTGAATACTAGATCTAGGCGATGTATTATATAGGTAGTAGTGTATATAATAATTATCTATATTTATTTCCTTTAATGTTAATATATTTTCTTTACAATCGGGGCAATAATTTTATATTGACGTTTGTTGATGATGTGGTAATTTTATTATTTTTGAAATTTTCAAATTTTATTTGTTGACTTACCAAATGGCGAACGTATTGAAAATTATTAAAACAATACTATAGAAATAAGTATACGCTCGACATAAGTACATATTTTGTATGTGCGTCATATAAAACTACGAAGGACAATCCGCTTAAAATGCAATACACAAAGGTTAACAAATGGTTAACCTTCTCAAGTTTCTTCCAGTTAACGGTTTCATACAGTTGTACAAGTAAACAAAACGCTAACTGAACCCATTAGACAAACGGCGGACAATTTACTTAATTACGCCGCCATTACTGTATAATTCCTTGACAGAAGCGCTTTGTAACAATTATTACGATACACGACAAACCCACCATTATCAAGTTAATTTTAAAATATAAAAGCTGGGCATACAGCACTTGTCATCGATAAATAACCGAAATTACAATGTACTGTAAAACTTAAATTCTATATCGATAATACTTTGGTAAATAAAAAATACCTATGCAAAATAATTATGTTTTGCCGTATTGTTACCAAATTGCGCGTCTGTCATAATTTTCAAACTTTGAACGCCACGTTTCATACAAAATGTATAAACTATTAGTTTAGGTCACCATTGACTGCGTGGAGCTCATAAAATTGAGAACAGCTACGTATGAAATAGTGTGCAATAAAATAAGTATTTAAGAATTGAAAATCCATTTCATTTTATAACAGAAAATATAAATTGCAATAAGCTTATCAACTTCTGGTATATATAGCAAGAACTAGAACAATAGAGGCATTAAAACTAATTAAAAAAATCCATTTGCCAAATAAAGATGGCGGCGCAAATACAATTACTATTGGCGAAAGAAATACAATCTCTCGTCGTAAAATAACAACAATTAATGAACGTATAATGCGTAACGACCGATAAGAGAGCCAATTAGCAAAACAATATGGCTGCGCTCAGTTTATTGCCATTTTTACTTACTCCGCAGTGAGTTTAATAGGTACATAACAATGTGCAACCCGATTGGTCACGGAGTTATTGTCTCGAGCCGTTGGCACGTGAAATTATCCTACTTTGACTCGCTATAGAACATTTTTATGAATGCCTCTTCGGCATAAAATCGGAAAGTGGCAAATAATTGGGGAAAACGACAGTTTTACGTCGACGACAAACCATTGATCCTTTATTTGAATCAGTGATACCTAAAAACGGCTTACAATGTAACAATGATGTAACTAAAGTAAACTTATTTCAGTCTTCGATAACACAAATTACTGTTTGGGGACAAAACAATTTGTTCGCGCCATTTAACTAAAATGACATTCAAAATTAAGTGTCGAGTAACCCCTAGATAAGTCTGACACCTATAAAAATATTTTTTGTCCAAATATCGCGGCAAACAACGTTTATTGCTTGTTATAATTGTCATTTGGTAATTTTACAACAATTGACATTTGACGTCGGCTTACTTAATAGTCAGTTGTAACCTACTGACACCAATTTACAATCATCATATCCTGATAATTTAAAATGATAAGATACGTCTTACCCTCTGGTAACAACAAAAAAACCTCTTTGATCTCTTTTTTCTAAAGTCGCGGCAAACAGATTAGAATGTTTAAGGACCGATACAGTTAAGATTTTAAAGGTTTCACGTGAATTTTATATTGCAAATTGTTGGCAAGGATTTCATTTAATAATTTGCATTTATGTCACCATTAAAATTGATTTCCATAAAATTGTTTTTCTAATTTATTCAGGGCTGACTAAACATATAATATGATTCTCATGATGAACATTTATCTTAAGAACACACGATCGACCTAAGTTTTCTTCGCGACATCGTTATATTTTAAGTTCGATTTATATTGGAAGTAATGTGTAGTAATAAATATAAATGGTTACTAACTGTACATTTTTGTAGTCGGAAACAATATCTTAGGTACAAAATATATTGATTAAGTTTTAATTTATATTTATAGATGAATGAGAGGTGGAAAACGGATATTTGTAAATTGACTATCACACTGTATGTAAGATGTAAAAAGGTATGTTACGTGAGTAATTTATTGAATCAAAATATAACACGATTAAACACATGAAGGTGATTTATTTCTTAATTCTTTATCCCTTTTGCTCCAAACAATTACAGAAAATTGAAACATACCTACATTAAAAGCCCGATATTTTCTTTGTTTCTTGTGAACAGAACTACTTATAATAGAAAAAACATTGCTATAGTACCTCTACGCTGTAAAATGTTAAAAGTACATATTTTCCTCATAATTGAGCATAAGGCTACATTATGTAGCGCTAACTATCAAAACAAGGGAAATGAGAGAATTCCAATAACAAATGAATTCTCGCCAGCTTTACGGCACGATAATTACATATTGAACAAAATATTTTATTCGTCATTAACGAGAGTTAAGAGTCATTTTGAAAATTACAAAGACACCGCACTAAGGATTTACAGACTAAAGTAATATGCCTTACATAAAATATGTGCGGTTTTACTACAAACTTGTCAATAGTAAACATATAATTAAGTGCTAAGAGTTTCATCTCTTCCTGGAGAATTAGAATTATAATAGTTATTTTATTTGGCTCCAGGAACAAAATTGCTTGGACTTTAAACTCGTCTTTATTTAGAAAATAATTAAGTGCTTCGTTCAGTACAATCGTTAAGTAAAATTCCAAAATAGTGGCGAAAAAATTATATATCTAAAGCCTAGGCCGCAGCTTTTATTTAAATGGAGCCTTCTATTTGCCAGGCCGCTTTTAAAATTTCAAGTTTTAACAATTCTCGAAGTGCAACAGCCAGTATCTAAATGTACCTAACTACCAGAATACGGACCCCCTTCAAATTAACATGAGATCTGTTTGACAGTTGACCTTAAATTGATTAACCTTTTAAGAACACCGGCCGTAAAAGAAACAAGAAACATATCTTTGTGCGAAACATTTTTCGATATATTGTGGTAAAAAAACATTGATACAAATCCAAGGGACCCCACGCCGCCATGACGAATGGTTTCGCGTTAATAATTTTAAACGCGAACAAATTATTCACCAAATGTTCGCCGCCTCTGATATGCGACACCGTGTAATTGTGGCCGCCAAATGAACTTGATGTTTTAATTATTTTGTTTTTAAAATTTACAGTTTTTTGTTTTAGTTTGAAGCTGTCAAGAACGTGCAACTTATTTTTTGTTCGTCCTGAATCTGCTTATTATTTTTTTTAGAAACATATCAATCTAAGATAAAAAAATTAAAGAAGATATTGCACATCAAGTTACCACAATCTGACTTTCTGCAATAATTTTTCAACCGTATCAAAATAGAGGTAGGTTAATGTTTTACAGATTCGGGTATGACCTGCTGTATTCTGTACCTAAACGATTTAAGTAATAATATCGGCGAACCTTTACTCTCACATATTTATTTTATGTAGTCTGTCACTTCAAAATACAGATACTCCAGCTCTTTCAACATTGTTCTAGAAAACTAAACGTTATGTCATGTTTCGATAAAAAAAATTATCAAACATGCCTACTTGTTGATTCTGATGCTCTTATAAGATAAGCTTACAAGCTGTCACTACGTAATAATTACAAATTAATAGATAATGGCACGCGCTTGATCGTGGTTATGTCAGAATGACAGTTCTCTGATCTATGGGTGATTGTACTGAAATAGGTAACTTGTTACAAAGAACATTGACATCAGTCTGGTTGACATAACAGTCATGTTCTTTTACAATCACCGTAGACTTTCAAGAATCCATGATTACTTTTTAATTTCTGTTACATAAACATGAGCTTGAAACCATCCACTTGCCGCCGTTTTCTTCAAATCGGTATAGGTACCGTGCAGCAGCACAAAACCTCGGAAATGCATTTTTATTTCTCAATATTTTTTATTGTGTTTCTAAGCAGATAACTTCACAAAGGACATCCTATAACTTCCTCCTGAAAAGTTATGTCTCTTACACTTACGAGGTTTTCACTCTAAGGCGTCGGTAATCACGGTCACCTCTCTAACACGTGTTCGCTCCATCGACCGTCTGTCTGTAAGAACATGACCAGGCCACTTCCAAGGGCTCCCCAATATCAGGTTGGTTGGCACACAGTAGGAGAGGCCTTAATTTTATATAATAATGTAGTTTTCTACCAGTGAATTTATAAACAATTTTACCTCTTTATAATATTAGTATTGATAGATTATGATCTCATGGTGATCTGGATTGACGCATAGGATCGCCCTTGGTAGATGGTTCAGCTCATTTCAACTAAAGACTATTCTACGACCAAGATGAGGTTATGTGCACAGTGTTCTACTGCTGCCATGATAATTGCATCTCAATCTTAGATACTACGTATGTTTTGTGTTCATTTTCACCTAACACTTATGTAACTAAAACATAGCAATATGTACAGGTTTTAAGCTTAGCAGGTTATAGTTTGAACAGTTCTAGTACGATGGGTCTATACCTAGTGCAGACTTCAATAATATTCAAGTAACATTTTAACACAAAAGATAATGACATAATTAATAGCTGGCATGTTGAACCAATTTGTTGATAGTAAACTTTTCATCAATTTTGTTCACAGTTCATTATTGCGATATTTTTTTGCAATTAAGTTCAGAACCGCTTGTTATCTGATTGACAGCCTTATCTAGTGGTAATGCGATCGCTTTTTAAATGGATAATCATTACTTAATTACAGTAAGTATGTTAGGTCTCTATCTTCGAAATTATAATAATTATGTTTACCTTGGTTCGATAATTATCGCACCGGTGTATCTGGATTACAAAGCTGGTTATGCGAAAATAGCTGAAAAAGTTTAAAGAAATATAATAAAGTTGTAAATTCCCAGCTTGATAGCAACTAAAATTTTAATTAAATTGTCATTACAAATTCTTCCTGCTTAAACAAATGGGAGACATCCTAATCTCTTGATGCCTGATGTTTGTTAAGGCCCATTTACACATTGCGATTTAATTGCCCGTTGCTTGCCATTTTATTGCGNTCACCAAATGTTCGCCGCCTCTGATATGCGACACCGTGTAATTGTGGCCGCCAAATGAACTTGATGTTTTAATTATTTTGTTTTTAAAATTTACAGTTTTTTGTTTTAGTTTGAAGCTGTCAAGAACGTGCAACTTATTTTTTGTTCGTCCTGAATCTGCTTATTATTTTTTTTAGAAACATATCAATCTAAGATAAAAAAATTAAAGAAGATATTGCACATCAAGTTACCACAATCTGACTTTCTGCAATAATTTTTCAACCGTATCAAAATAGAGGTAGGTTAATGTTTTACAGATTCGGGTATGACCTGCTGTATTCTGTACCTAAACGATTTAAGTAATAATATCGGCGAACCTTTACTCTCACATATTTATTTTATGTAGTCTGTCACTTCAAAATACAGATACTCCAGCTCTTTCAACATTGTTCTAGAAAACTAAACGTTATGTCATGTTTCGATAAAAAAAATTATCAAACATGCCTACTTGTTGATTCTGATGCTCTTATAAGATAAGCTTACAAGCTGTCACTACGTAATAATTACAAATTAATAGATAATGGCACGCGCTTGATCGTGGTTATGTCAGAATGACAGTTCTCTGATCTATGGGTGATTGTACTGAAATAGGTAACTTGTTACAAAGAACATTGACATCAGTCTGGTTGACATAACAGTCATGTTCTTTTACAATCACCGTAGACTTTCAAGAATCCATGATTACTTTTTAATTTCTGTTACATAAACATGAGCTTGAAACCATCCACTTGCCGCCGTTTTCTTCAAATCGGTATAGGTACCGTGCAGCAGCACAAAACCTCGGAAATGCATTTTTATTTCTCAATATTTTTTATTGTGTTTCTAAGCAGATAACTTCACAAAGGACATCCTATAACTTCCTCCTGAAAAGTTATGTCTCTTACACTTACGAGGTTTTCACTCTAAGGCGTCGGTAATCACGGTCACCTCTCTAACACGTGTTCGCTCCATCGACCGTCTGTCTGTAAGAACATGACCAGGCCACTTCCAAGGGCTCCCCAATATCAGGTTGGTTGGCACACAGTAGGAGAGGCCTTAATTTTATATAATAATGTAGTTTTCTACCAGTGAATTTATAAACAATTTTACCTCTTTATAATATTAGTATTGATAGATTATGATCTCATGGTGATCTGGATTGACGCATAGGATCGCCCTTGGTAGATGGTTCAGCTCATTTCAACTAAAGACTATTCTACGACCAAGATGAGGTTATGTGCACAGTGTTCTACTGCTGCCATGATAATTGCATCTCAATCTTAGATACTACGTATGTTTTGTGTTCATTTTCACCTAACACTTATGTAACTAAAACATAGCAATATGTACAGGTTTTAAGCTTAGCAGGTTATAGTTTGAACAGTTCTAGTACGATGGGTCTATACCTAGTGCAGACTTCAATAATATTCAAGTAACATTTTAACACAAAAGATAATGACATAATTAATAGCTGGCATGTTGAACCAATTTGTTGATAGTAAACTTTTCATCAATTTTGTTCACAGTTCATTATTGCGATATTTTTTTGCAATTAAGTTCAGAACCGCTTGTTATCTGATTGACAGCCTTATCTAGTGGTAATGCGATCGCTTTTTAAATGGATAATCATTACTTAATTACAGTAAGTATGTTAGGTCTCTATCTTCGAAATTATAATAATTATGTTTACCTTGGTTCGATAATTATCGCACCGGTGTATCTGGATTACAAAGCTGGTTATGCGAAAATAGCTGAAAAAGTTTAAAGAAATATAATAAAGTTGTAAATTCCCAGCTTGATAGCAACTAAAATTTTAATTAAATTGTCATTACAAATTCTTCCTGCTTAAACAAATGGGAGACATCCTAATCTCTTGATGCCTGATGTTTGTTAAGGCCCATTTACACATTGCGATTTAATTGCCCGTTGCTTGCCATTTTATTGCGGGAATATTTGACAGGCGACCATTTACCTATTGCGCGATTACGTTTACACAGTGCAAGTAGCATCTTGCTGCAATAAAATCCCAAGGAACAGGCAATGAAATCGCAATGTGTAAACGGGCCTTTAATCCAAAAAAGATGTCTAATTTTTTTAAGGATTTTCTAACACACCAAAATAAGTCAAACTTCAAGTGAGACAACAGCCTAAGATCACATTATCATTTGAACCGTATAATAAGGACAAAAACATAGTGAGGCACATATTTCATGCGCCCGCGCAACCAGTCAGAGTTCACGCGCGTGATTGTATTTATTAGCTGCGTATCAATGTTATATTAGTACAAAACATTGTGATAGATATTCTTGGAAATTGGCTGGCAATACCACGAAGTGAAAAAAGGATTATTTGTATTGAATTGTAAAGTGACTACAATTGGGAAACGATTTTAGAAGACTCTTAATTATGCTTTACGAAAATAGCTAAGCAGATAACATACTATGCAGGTTTTCGAAAATGTTTTTGAATATTTGTTCCCAGAACAAGAGTGGCCCTTACTCAACTGTATGTCTTAGCAATAACTACAAGAATTTTCAGTTTCAGTTGCTGTAGCGGAGGTAACTACTTTCCCGCAAATGAAATTAGTTTACACCTCACTACAAGCGAGATATGAAACATTAATTTATTAACTGGCAACAATAGACGCCCTTCACAATATCTCTTGTTACAAGCACAAAAAAAAACCGACCGGAACGTATTTACGTTCCAAGTTCAAATTTCAAAAAAATAAACGTCGCCGATTCCCGCTAATACGACACCACAGTTACATCGCACAGATTAAAACTGATTACTGGCCAGTTACTCTCGTACTTTCACAGAGCAATCTATCTCACATGAGTAATGGATATAGCCGGCCATTCTCCGACACTGGCTGCATCATCGTTAGCCATTTCTGTTATTATAAGCCATTCGTGTAACATATTACCCGCGGTGAGGATGAAGTGCGTAATAACCGGGTGTTTAGGTAAATTGCTGGGATTTTATATTAAGAACCACATTTGGCGCTCATTTGCGGCCATTTTCGACATGTTAGTGTTAAAAAAAAATGGTTTCGTTTATGGGTTAAGTGTTATTTTGTTGGTATTCAATTGGCGGGTTTTAGTTTTGTCGATGATTTGGTTTGAAATTCAGTGGAGGCAAGTAGTCTAGTTCACTTATATTTTTGTAATACGCCAATTGAATGTAGAACTCTCTTCGTGATAGGTGCATGTTCAATCGAAAGAATAGTACGTAAAAAAGGAATTTTCTACGCAAACTCATAAAGGAATTCAATGACTATGAATATTAATATTATAATTTACTGCGTGTCATAATTTAAATTAATATTGCAAATTGGAGTTGTGATTTAAGAGATAACACACATAATTCACAATCGTATCTCTCAATAGACGAATAATTAATTTTACGACTAGGTACACTAACCTCGATACTCTAACGAAAGATGTTAATTTACTTGTTCATTTTCATTCAAAACTTCACAGTCTATAAATGAAAAAATCTCAATCATTGGTGGAATAGTAAAAATTGGACAAGTTGTGCTGTGTAGCCTGTTATTGAACAAGATTAGATTTCCTATAGAGAAAGGTGCTAAGTGCTATCAATAATCTGAAAAAAAATGACACAAAAATAACCTACATTTTCCAACAATCTTACTATTACTTATAATACTTAAAAAGCTTAAACTAGGTATATACATTTGTGGGGTATCTCTTAATACACACAAATTACCTAATTGATCTATATAGCATAAACAAAAAAAAACATCTTATTTGTGATGAATAATACGACATATATACTATATAGGTAACACAGTAGATAAAATCCAACTTAAAAGGTCTTAGCAAATATGTACTTCGTAGCAGCACGTAGACCACGCGTAGCACCGTAGCCGTAGGCAATGACTTGACTACGAATTATTGTCACAATAAGAATGATGATTTAATTAAAGTATGTAGATTTCTGTTTATGTAATGTTGATTTATTATATTTTATTGTTTGTACGTATAGTAGCAGTTGGAAGTCGTTGCTTTATGACGAGCATACGAGTATCTCCGACGGAGTCGGTCACTATGTAGCAAGACTTTTATCGGTTTAGCGATAAATGGACCGTTATAGGTAGATTTCGAACTTAAATTCTAAAGAAAGATAGTTTTGACCAGACAATTTATTTCTCTCTTGACGTATGGAAATAAAAAACAGAAACAAAACATGCTTATCATTTATTATATCTGTACTTAATATTATAAAGCTGAAAAATTTGTGTGTATGTTTGAACGCGCTAATTTCAGAAAAAGATCCGATTTGAAAAAGTCTTTCAGTGTTACATAGCCATATCGAGGAAGGTAGTATTACTACTCCCACGGGACGTAGGTGAAACCGCTGGCGAAAGCTAGTAATAAACACTTATATACATAAACCTTCTCCCACTTTATTTCACAGTGACAAAAGCTCAATAAGCACAGCGCAGTATTAACCGCACTAATTATAGTGTATGCAAATGAAGCCGTTCATATCCGAATGATTCAATCCGACCAGTGTTTCATTTAGCCCCCTTATCACCTACATTAATCTTTTACTGAACCAGGGGTGAGCAATTAATACGTCTATACTGGAGTAATTTAATTTGAAAAAATTTTGTTTTAGATTTTAAGTTAATTGTCATTTTTTTGTAATTGTGGTCGTTAATGGTTGTTGTAATATTTTTGGTAATTTGAAGTTTTGGCTGTCGTTTATTATACACGTGATATCATTATTACGTTTGGATCTTACTAATAATGCAAATATACATACATAGTTTCTTCCCTCTTTCATATAATCAAAGCCTATATGACATGGCCAATAATAATATACAGTCTGAAAAACTACGGTTTACCCCGAATTCGTATTATTTTAGTCTAGTAGTATTATATTATATTAGTCAAATAATAGATACTAAAATCAAATTATTATATCAAATAGACGTTCTGATTCATAGCTAAAATACTTTCTAAGTTTTCCCACAAAAACCTCAAAACAGTACAAGTAAAACGCTTGGCGCATTACAATAATTACGTAACGTCTCAATCGGGGAATAAGGGCACTTCCACACGCGCTAATGATCGCCCGGCGCAGATACAAATCGCGCGGCAACGACACGCGTTTCTAACGTAATCACTTAATTATTGGGCGACACCTCGACGTAGGGTTGTACGTACAAAAATATAATTTAATATTATAAAATATGGAAAATGTTTTAAAATTATAAATTTTTCGGTTGTCAATTGAAGAGAAGGTGATGTGTGATATTAATTGAGTATTTTTATTTAATTCATACTCCTAGTATGTATTGTTTAAATCAGATGAATTAGATTAATTATTTTTTTTGGTATTTAATAGATGCAAATATAATGTAATGCACGTATGAAAACTATAACTACTTATTATATTTTTATGGCCTTTTTATTTTCAAATCTATTCTATTCGTAACTACTACTTAACACTGTAGGTACCAACCCTAGCATGACGTCAATGCTAACCACACAACTTTTTATTATATCAATTTGGGCCCATTGAAGGCGCTGTTTTGGGCTAATTCCTTTATAATTGCAGGATCGCCCGTTCGTACCCGTGTGGACGTACCCTTATCTGATCTCGGGTGAACATTAAGAGAAACTAAAAGTTATATTTAATGACGCTTTTAAGCGTGGTACAACAATTTGTATACACTTATGTTATATTTATGACTTTATTCCATGTGTACTGTAGATTCTATTTTGTTTTCATTAATAGTAAAGGTAGGTACCTACATTATGTTTAATTGGCCGTGTCTCATTTTGATATTCAGTTAGGTGGTAGAGCATGTTCATAGATACGAGTATATAGGTAATAGGTATTGTTTTCACCAAACTTTTTGTCGTAATGAAACGTTCAGTTAGATTTCAGCGGGTGGATATTATAGGCGCATAGGCCATGTGTTTGAAGTTTCATTTAGTCACATGTGTTTGAAAAGTCGGAACCCTTTTGAGTTTTCCGGGAACCGCTTAGATATAAAGAGGTATTGAATAAAGAAAGGGAAAATGAAAAGAAAAAGTGATAAACACCCATGGTTATTTTTACGAGAAGTATAGCAACAAAATGGCTTCATCTTACAAGTAAGGCAGAATACATGGAAGGTAAAAAAGCCATTTTCGTTGCCCCACTGAACGGGGAAAATGATTTATCACGTATATGTATAAACTATACCTACTAGAGCTTTTACACAAAATACATACATACAGCGTAGATATACATAGGTACACTCAACCATAAGTACCTACATAAATTTATAATACTCTAAGATCGCATTAAGATACAAATTCACAACTTACTACTTACTTATGCTAAACAGTAGCATAAAATCATACTTACTCAAAAAAACGACCATTCGCGTATTCCTAATAGAAATAACATTTCGTGACTCAAAGGAAAAAGTGTTTTACATGAAAAAGCTGCGAAGTTAATTAACTTCCAAAAGGAAATTAAATGTGTACACGTATAAAAATGTTTCAGAAAATGAAAATGTCGGTTTCAGGAAATTGTATTAATTTGTTATATGAGTTTCATGGTGTATAATGACTGATACTGTGTTGTATAAAGCGATAAGGGCTTTCCACGTGTTCATGATATTAATCTCGTATTCAAAAGTAGGTAGGTATACATATATTTAAAATCGCTGTTGCCGATGGTTTTACCCGCGTGCTCAGGGAACTTTTTCAGACCCAGATGAAAAGTAACTTACATGAGGTCTAAACTATATTATTGTAAAGTTTAATTAAGAGTCGTTAAGCAGTTTTTGTGAGAAAAACTAGGTGACAAACACCACACTGTTCAACTAAGGGTCCGTCACTCCCGTGTCTAGATTTTTTCTGGTTTCGCATACCCTTTCAGTCTCAAAGAACCTTATCTATCTTAAGCAAAATTCATATATGTATAGAACAGCTTAATATTCACATCCCATAACCATAAAGAGGTCATATATCACGGGGCGCATTTCCCATGAAATATAAAAGGGAAATGTTCCAAAATGATTAGTGTAGTTCCCGTGTACTAGTATCGGCCTCACGATCTGCCTGACTTAACAAGAAGCAATTTTTCACAATTTTCCATTCTTTTCTATAATACGAAGATGTAGGGTAGCCATAAATTGAAGAAAATAGGGAGACATTTCGTGCTGTAAAACTGAAATAAAAATGAAACTGTAAAACTGTATAAGTTAAGGCTCATTTCCTTTGTTAGAAAAAGCCCTTGATAGTCCACACGAAAAGGCTGATGAAAATAGTGTCAAAAACAATAAAAATATTCATTACTTAAATATAGAACGACATGTGTACAAACACGACAAAATAATATACTTAACCATTTTGATATTCAGCGACTGCTTTATCCTTCCCGTAATCAAAAGGTTCGCTGGTGGTAATGTTGCCAGCCTCTTGGGTACGCTCCCAGTCGACGGTGATTTGAAGGACTTTTTTGACGATTTTTTTAATTGACGCTTTAGCATCCTGCCTCTATTTTTATAGGAATAAAACCACCAATTCATGGTCACCTTAGTCAGGCAGTACAGCACGCTAGCCGGCAGTGCCATATAATGAAGTGATTACCTCACCTGCGCCACCAAATCGTACCATTTTCACTCACTACGCCAATAAACGCTAGAAAAATTCAATGAAATATTGATATTATTTTAATTTTTTCTGTGTTTTTCTAGTAGCTTAAAGAACTTTTACAAAATAGTGGTTGCATTCTTTGTTTCGTATTTACCCTTTATTAAAATTAATGAATTTTGTAAAAATCTATCTATCCATACACAACATGTTGATGTACAGACGACAGCACATCAAGTAACCACAATCTGTCAAATTTCTACAATCGATTTTCAACCTTATGACAATAGTGGTAGGTTGATGTTCGATTGGTAAAATTTGACAGATTCGTATACGTTGACCTGCTGTCGTCTGTACTATGTGGNGTTTCATTTAGTCACATGTGTTTGAAAAGTCGGAACCCTTTTGAGTTTTCCGGGAACCGCTTAGATATAAAGAGGTATTGAATAAAGAAAGGGAAAATGAAAAGAAAAAGTGATAAACACCCATGGTTATTTTTACGAGAAGTATAGCAACAAAATGGCTTCATCTTACAAGTAAGGCAGAATACATGGAAGGTAAAAAAGCCATTTTCGTTGCCCCACTGAACGGGGAAAATGATTTATCACGTATATGTATAAACTATACCTACTAGAGCTTTTACACAAAATACATACATACAGCGTAGATATACATAGGTACACTCAACCATAAGTACCTACATAAATTTATAATACTCTAAGATCGCATTAAGATACAAATTCACAACTTACTACTTACTTATGCTAAACAGTAGCATAAAATCATACTTACTCAAAAAAACGACCATTCGCGTATTCCTAATAGAAATAACATTTCGTGACTCAAAGGAAAAAGTGTTTTACATGAAAAAGCTGCGAAGTTAATTAACTTCCAAAAGGAAATTAAATGTGTACACGTATAAAAATGTTTCAGAAAATGAAAATGTCGGTTTCAGGAAATTGTATTAATTTGTTATATGAGTTTCATGGTGTATAATGACTGATACTGTGTTGTATAAAGCGATAAGGGCTTTCCACGTGTTCATGATATTAATCTCGTATTCAAAAGTAGGTAGGTATACATATATTTAAAATCGCTGTTGCCGATGGTTTTACCCGCGTGCTCAGGGAACTTTTTCAGACCCAGATGAAAAGTAACTTACATGAGGTCTAAACTATATTATTGTAAAGTTTAATTAAGAGTCGTTAAGCAGTTTTTGTGAGAAAAACTAGGTGACAAACACCACACTGTTCAACTAAGGGTCCGTCACTCCCGTGTCTAGATTTTTTCTGGTTTCGCATACCCTTTCAGTCTCAAAGAACCTTATCTATCTTAAGCAAAATTCATATATGTATAGAACAGCTTAATATTCACATCCCATAACCATAAAGAGGTCATATATCACGGGGCGCATTTCCCATGAAATATAAAAGGGAAATGTTCCAAAATGATTAGTGTAGTTCCCGTGTACTAGTATCGGCCTCACGATCTGCCTGACTTAACAAGAAGCAATTTTTCACAATTTTCCATTCTTTTCTATAATACGAAGATGTAGGGTAGCCATAAATTGAAGAAAATAGGGAGACATTTCGTGCTGTAAAACTGAAATAAAAATGAAACTGTAAAACTGTATAAGTTAAGGCTCATTTCCTTTGTTAGAAAAAGCCCTTGATAGTCCACACGAAAAGGCTGATGAAAATAGTGTCAAAAACAATAAAAATATTCATTACTTAAATATAGAACGACATGTGTACAAACACGACAAAATAATATACTTAACCATTTTGATATTCAGCGACTGCTTTATCCTTCCCGTAATCAAAAGGTTCGCTGGTGGTAATGTTGCCAGCCTCTTGGGTACGCTCCCAGTCGACGGTGATTTGAAGGACTTTTTTGACGATTTTTTTAATTGACGCTTTAGCATCCTGCCTCTATTTTTATAGGAATAAAACCACCAATTCATGGTCACCTTAGTCAGGCAGTACAGCACGCTAGCCGGCAGTGCCATATAATGAAGTGATTACCTCACCTGCGCCACCAAATCGTACCATTTTCACTCACTACGCCAATAAACGCTAGAAAAATTCAATGAAATATTGATATTATTTTAATTTTTTCTGTGTTTTTCTAGTAGCTTAAAGAACTTTTACAAAATAGTGGTTGCATTCTTTGTTTCGTATTTACCCTTTATTAAAATTAATGAATTTTGTAAAAATCTATCTATCCATACACAACATGTTGATGTACAGACGACAGCACATCAAGTAACCACAATCTGTCAAATTTCTACAATCGATTTTCAACCTTATGACAATAGAGGTAGGTTGATGTTCGATTGGTAAAATTTGACAGATTCGTATACGTTGACCTGCTGTCGTCTGTACTATGTGGCTCCAAATCTGAAATCACAGCGCTGACGCAGTTTGTTAAAATAAATTTATATTACTTACTTTAGTAAAGTAGGAACTACAACATATATAAATTTATAACATATTCGGATAACAAACCCTGTATTTTAAAAGTTTATAATTTAAGAACTTTTCTGTCATACAAAAATAACTTTCATAATTATTTCCTAACCAAGCTTCAAATTCCCTTCACATCACTACACACACACTCACACACACACACACACATACACATGTCCTATGTAGGTACATAGTTTCCATCGATATTACACCATTACAGTACCATTGATCTAAGTAGCAGCCGGCGGCTTGCAGTTCAGAGCGGAGTTCGTGACGCATCCAGCAGAGCCCTGGCGGTTACAGCACTTCTAGTCACGGCTCGTGTGTAAACAGTTTAACTTTGTTTATTAAGACTTAAACGGTTGTTGTGTCATTCTACGTGGTGAGGGAGCAATACCTAGATTATGTAGTGGAGACCATCTAATTTAAAAATTAAAACTGTATTCTACTTGTACCTATGCAAGTTCTGCAAGTATGTAAGTCCTCTAGAGATAGACTCGGTAATACGTGAGCTTGATAATAAATTTGCCTCATCAAATCAAGCAATTCGCCAAAAAACCTCTTAGCATCAAGAAGAAAACACACACCGCATTTGTATAAGTACCAAACATTATAGGTACCTATAAATAAAACAACAGCACCTTTAACCAACAAACGTGTTCACCCAGCTACAAGCACACTCAAAAAACCGTCTGCCTCCACGAGCATAACGTCTTTATTATCATCTATACTAACATAATAGCCTAAAAACAATCCCGTACCAGCGGGTTGTATCCAAATAATTGTATCTAACGACTGCCAACCATATAATCAAAAGCGTATCAGCCGAAATCAATTTTTCATCGCTGAGGTCGATTTTAAAATTATCATACAAAGCGAACTTGTTTTACCAACCAGTGTAAAATAACCCCTGGGTTCGAACATTTTGGTTGCAGTCGAAGGTCCACAGTTCTGGCCATTTCGTTGGCTGGTAAAGTATAATTAGATAACAAGTGCTACAGACCAATAAAATTGATTTAGATACACGGAAAGCAATTGGTGTTTGGGTTTATGTATTATGTGTGCACCTACATGACTAATTGTTTTAGTTTGGACATTACCCGTTCTCCTAAGGGTTGCAAGGAGTTTCTGGAAGTTTACCTAGATTGAAAAGATTTTCGGCTGCCACTACCACAATCTGCGTTACAGAATTTTCAAAAAAACTGTATCAGCTTTTCATCAGCAACCATTCTAGAACACTCGCAATTAAATCCATTAAAACCTCTTTCCATGTCGACTTTGTCACTAATAGAAAACTAAGTGTAAACTAAGCCAGCCAGCATTAACCTTTACGTTAAACTAGTGTTAACTCTGTCAGTCACAAACCGGTAATGCCTGCTTGACCTAACTCTAGTCGCGCAAGTCCGCACTGATTGAGAAACGCTTACTTTGTACACAACACGCACTTTGAAGTAGATACCTATCTAGTAAAATGTTGAACAGCAAAGTAAGGAAAACCTGAATCAATTAAATTATACAAGGTTTAAAATCTTTAGAGTCTTTTCAGTACGTAAGTTATTTTTAATGGGTATTTCTTCTCAGATTTACCATTACCAAAATCTGGCGGGAAGTAACATATAGTTTCATGTAAAATAAGAATCACTAAAATCGATTCAGAAACAAGAAAACACAAGAACATCGAGGAACTCTTCCTTTTCGAGAAGTTTGTTACAAAAAGTCAGCCCAAGTCACAACACGTCAACTTCAGGAAACTGAAAACTTTTTAATCTCAAAACAGCTAACAATATTATAAGGACTATTTCCATTAATAATTTAGTTCTCCAAGCTAGTGTTTCGTGGCGGCGTGTTACCCGAGTGTCACTCCGTGCGCCACTCGGGCACGAACCCGCGCCTTGCGTGTCGGCGGTGTCGACCAATTTGCACGTCGCCCGTCCAAGCTCAATTTACTTGTCAAACCGAGCCGCGCCATTACCGACGACGAACGAAGCACTGCAGCGCTTTATGGACGCACCGACCAGGAAATTCAGCTTTTGAAGAACTTGAAGTGCCTACAATGAACGTAACAGATGGTTGGATTTAATAATGGTAAAAATGGTAGAGGTAATTTTGAAATGGTATCTTAAATTCATTCAATAAACGCCAGAATTATAAAGCACGTTAAAAGGCTGATGTTCATACCTAAGCCTTTGCGTAACTTTTGCAATTTATCAGCGCTGTGCAAAGCGTTAACCGCTTGATTGCATCAGACACGAAACATTATTAAGACATTCTCAGCCCTAACGCGCCGGCTCCACCGCCTGCCTACCTCATTAGAAATTAATTTACGTTCAAAATAAGCTAAACGGTCAATATCATCGGAAGTATGAGTGTACGTGATAGCGCGAGAACGCAATCATCTCGACAAAAAGTTCTGCTAACAGATTACGATCCAATTACGACACACACTGAGTCAACATTCGAAATCAAACTAAATACGTGACGCCGAGACGCGGACGCCTCGGCTGAGCCGGGCGACGCGGCCCACAATTTGCCCACCATCACATTCAATCACCTCCAACTAACGACCGGCCGCAAAAAACACACGACAGACTCTCAGGAAGTCGGACAACAATAAAAAAACAAATAAGTAACCCGAGCAAATTAAGTTATAACCTAAAACACGTATGAAGCCATCATCCCAACGGTGTAATCATATTAACGACTACAAAAGGAGCGGCAAAAATCACAAAAATTAGAGGATCGGGAAATGTGGGCCAAACAAAAACGTAACGCATCGCCTAATTATAGCTGTTGGACGAAAAAACAATTTTATGTTCGGCGGGCCGGCGCACACTGGCGCCTTTATGCTGTTTGATTATACCATGCTCGCTGCTAACTTGAACATTATACTATGATAAAGGTAACGCAACGGTTGTAACTTAACCAGCAATTTTGCATTCAATTGTTGACTCTAACGCTTGTTTTAAGCATCAATTTACAAACAATGCTCCATAACTTTCTTCAAAATTCAAACGTTTCTTTTCACTCCGCTTGAGAAATTCAAGACCCAAATCAAATTCTTATAATCTCACCTGTTATCCTCAACCGAAGTCGACCCGTGTCGACTGCTTCCCGGGCAAATCCTTTATTATTTCGACGTGTATAATATTTTTATTTTGTTTCTTCCACGATTATTATTTATGAATTATTATTATTTGAGAATTTATTATTAGCTCGGAGAGCAAGCGCGGCCTTTTCAATTTGCCACAAGGTGCCGGTTGCTCAGGTATGCGAGCGCGAGTTTTTTTCTTTTTTTCTTAATACCTTTTTGACATTTCTTCTGTTGCGTATCGCTAATTAAATTTCTGTTTAGTTCTCATAAGATACAAATTGATTTGGTCCGTAATTTAATTAAGTCTTTAATTTCCTCGGAGCGAGATTAACCGCTGTATTTATGTGTAATGACTTGCAAATGGTAATTGGAACGTCTCGGACAGATGTTTATATTAATACGAGTGTACGGTCGTTTGCTTCTACTTAAGTTATTCATAACGCTAATGAAGTAATCGACATTTATTCCTTGTGAGTTGAAAATATGAACGTTTGTAGTGAATACTGGCGTTAATACTGGGGTGTAAAGAAGCCTGACATGAGTTGTCGTAACTCTATGGCTGATATGTTCTGTGCCTACGACAACTTCAAAGGATATATGAACTTGAACAAAATAGGATGCAGACTATGCAGGATATTAATCCAGATGTTCCCAGTAATTATGTTACCATCCTTCATTTCGAACCATGTGTTATTCAATACTACCTAAAGTAATTTTCTTAATATTTTCAAAAAAATATTCCTCTGAGCTTTTCACGGGCATTGCAAAGGACAATAAAGTAAGTATTAAGTTAACATCATTCTGACAGACAACTTTTCACAAAACATCTTCAAACTTCGAACCTCTATCCAAAAAAACATGAAAGCAGCAATTTAAAAATCAAAACAGTTTAACCCTCCGCTAGCGCAGCACGATAACATTAATATTACGAGGCTTATCATTTAATAAGAGTAGAGCCTACCGATTGTTCGTCCGTCCGGACGTACACGGCTATTTAATTTGTCCGATAGCCGCCGCTACGGGCGAGGTGTGCGTTTGAGAAATTACCCCTCAGATACAGCACACATTGTTATTGCTTGTTATAAATTACGTAAGTTTATTGTGCCGATAAATACCCCCGCGGCAGTGGAGGGGTTACGCCGTGATTTGTGTTGCCAGTGCTAAATACTGCCGAGTATTGGCGAGTTTTGATTGGTAATTGAAGCGTGTTTGGTCGTTAGATGGCTTGAATTTGTCAATTGTGATTAGTTGCCGATAGAAGATATGAATGTATGCAAGAAACAGTAGGTACGTGTTGTTGGTCTGTCTGTTGTTCGAAAGATGTCATATTTACGACTTACTCCTATAACTTTTACCAACTGATCCTAAGACGGTGGCCAGTGTGTATCTTTACAGATTGAAGAAAATAGCATACTTAGTTGAAGTATTTCAAAGCGGCACCTGTGACTCCCAAAATCAATAAGTAGTTTTACTTTAACCCTTCAGCGTGGCATTTAAAGTGCTAAACCATTTTAAACCAGCCAAATCATTTACCAAATACAATTTCATAATTTAATAAAACCATTAATAATAAAAATCCCATGCAATATCCAGGTTGGAGTTGTGCGCGTTGCTATCGCGCATCTGCGCTCGCGCGGCGTGGCTGCACCGCCCCGCCATTTGTATTGCAGTGCGCCGCGGTCCGCGCAGAGCAGATTGCACGCCGAAACTAAAGTATATTATTTATTAACCGCGCTTCTTCCTGACTGAGTGAAGTTGAGGTGAGAATATCAGTTTTATTGGGATTTGAAACTTCCTGGTTTATTAACAGAATGGACGTCATTTTTCTGTTTCTTTCAATGAACTGAACTGTGAGCGATTCGTAATATTGCATTGAGATTGATCGTAAAATGATAATCTCTTGAAGGGTTGTTGCCTAGTTGGGAACACTTTCTTCAAGGCGTAATAATTTGAAGTAAAGTACAAAAATAATTTTAACAAGTAACCCCAACACAAGAGCATAATTTCCAGCCATTCTGAAAGAGTATTTCAACACTTTCTTCTCGTACATAAAAAGTAATGGTCAAATACCGTGATGATGTATAAATTTCATTAAAAACCATTTTGTAAAACGATGGCCGGTTCACGCGTGACTTGAAACTCAATACACTTACGTGCAAATTATTTGGACGCTTAAGTACGACGGGGTATCGTATCATTCACGTAATGATATGAATTATAAGATTTATGAAATATGAATTATGAAACGTATTACAGATGATAAAAATTATATGTCTACATTTACTGGGCGCTGGAGTAATTTTTCTTGTTGTCAGGCGAACTTTTGGAGTTTTTCTGCCTCTGGTTCTAGAGTGAAAACCGTTTTTGCAATAATTCTTATATATTTAACACTTTACAGTTTAGAATCGCAAGAGTCACATTTCCTTGTAAGACCTCCAATTTACACCCAGCACTCAAAGCATCCTCTTTTTATTTCTAAGTCGTTATATACTTTTAGCATTATTATTGCATCTTCCGTTTCATCAAAAATACAAATTCAGACGTCACTGACCTTTATTTTTGAACTCAACAATTTCTCTTTAATTTTCTTACGCATTTCTTTTGTACAGTTGGAAACAAAACACCAGCGCTTAATCGCTTACCCGCTATCACACTGGTCGGTTATTATTTTTCATTGTTACTGTTATTAGAGCAGTCCGCTTATTATGCCGACGTTACCTCGCTTAACAAACTATTAAAGGTACTCTCTTAACGCCTTATTATTCTGATAAATCCACGCGATTGTACGAGAAACTCTTTTTTTAAAACAATGGAGCTTTCTAGAAGTTACGAAGGAGATTTTGATAGGTATAAAGTTGCCAGCCTTTTGGATATATTACCGAGTGACAGAGATGAGGACCAATTTTTGATATAAGATTTAAGTTGTGTATAAGTATAACAATAGTTTTAGCTAAAGTAAAAAATGAAAATATATCTAAAGTTCTTAGAAAGGTTTAAAATTGAATGTTCGGTATTTTAATGTGTTACAATGTAGTTCAGTGGAGCAAGTAAATTAGATCAATTACAATATAATCTATCAAGCTGTCGGCTACTGACGTGTGATAGTGTTGCAAGCTGTCAAAAGTTGACGATCGTAACGTTAAAGCTTTTGTTTTTTATTTTATTTTAGAAATAAAATAAATTATTTTGAAATACAAGAATGCTGTAGCATTAAGTTATTAATATTTTTCATTAACTTTAAACTTATTTTGTTCTGGTGTGTATGTAGTCCAAATTCTTCACTATATTTCTATTTCCAAACTAAGGCCTGCCGCACACTATACATTCTAAAGGTATCGAGCTATAAAAAATCTTGAGGTCTGGCCCATCAGAATTTCTTCCATGGCCTTTTGCTCCAAAAACAATGCAAACTCCAAAGACTGCTAGCACAGGATAAGGTAAGAATAATGGCATTCATTAATTAATACAGCGCATACGTGGCCATTTGTTTCAGATCTCTCACTCTCTGACCGGTGGATATTGGTATGTTCCATACTGCACTTTAGTATAGTCCTGGATTATAAAATTGTTGGCGTACTAAAGAATAGTTTTTTCTAAGGCGTTTAATAAAATTATTATTTATTGTTCCAACTGAAAATACTTAATTTTCTTTGAAAGCTATAAATGAAATTAAATTCCAATTGAGTTGAAATTTCTGGCTCAAAGTTTATCAATAAATAAATTTATTTAAATTTCATATTATTTCTCGCTGTTCTGTAGTAGTTGAAATTGTGAAACTAAGTTACTGGATAGCTGGACGTCTGGGCAGGTATTATAGAAACTCCTCTGCCTTCGGACTAGGATAAGTGATGTAAGGGCAAAGGCTAAATCTTGTTTGCAGATAGCTATTGAATTAGTTTTTCTATTGGTTCCTACAACTTATTCCCTAAACCTTCGTGTCCTTTTAAATTATACAAAATTTAAGAACGTGGGTTGTAAGCGGAGTAAATCAGCGTGGACCCATGGTCGATGGTATCGCGCGGGGTCACACAATAACACTTTGCAGCGGCAAATGAAACGCTTTTATGTAATTGGCCGTTGTTGCCGGCGCACTGTGGTACCATTGAGAGAGTTCTGGACAAAAATATTTTGAAATTTTACTCTAGGTAAACGTAGTTAATGCACATGTTACTTGGCTTGAAAATTATGCACTCGAATCTGTAGTCCGTCTCAACAAGTCCATTGAAATCTTCGTTTATGAAAATAAGATTTTATTGTGGTTGGCACACTCAAACAAGGAAGACCTGGTGAGTGATTTTTCTTCACTTTTGAAAAAAATAATATTCTTAATTCTAATGAGAAACTTGTAAAACAATAAAACAAAGTGTTTAAAAAACTTCTAGCTCATTTACATATTTTTAATTACCTCTAAACCGATTTTTAAAATGCGTAAAGTTATTTAATTAATTCTTCAATACTTAAACAACATCTAACAATTGTTCAAAAAGGTTGCATTGCCCACTGTGCGCCCAGTGAGGCGGGGCTCTTTTTTACGATTGCCATCGAGCGTGCTCGCACCGTCTTGTGTTCCCGATAATTATAATACGTCATTTTTTATTATAATTAGTATCGCCTTTATTAATTAAAAGTTCACCCATTAACGTTCAGGGAGAAATAAATTAGTTCAAAATTTTATGCGCGCCTTCAGTGGTTTCCAGGTGAAAGAGATTAAAAAGTGGTTCTGAAATTATTTTTCTTGGATAAAACACGACAGTCAACTCTGTTTTATTTAACTATATAAAGATCACTTACCATATTACTGAAAATATTTATATAAAAAAAAAACTGAAAAAAATATATATTATATCTCCACAATAAGGATATGTTCCACGTCTTCTAGGATTGTTAAATATTGAATCGTCATTCATATAGGTGAATACCATTTATAACTTTCATCCGTAAATAATGAAAGTATGCTAAACAAAACACAAATAAAATGCAATGAAATCCAAAATGAATTCAGGCATCAATTGCATTTGACAGTAACGCCACATAACCTACGGATGTCACGCTAAAACAATGTGCGCATCAACTGCAAAGATGCGTACACGCAACCCACAGAGACATAATTAAATTACATTGTACAACGGCCTCGAGTTAATTAACTGGCGTCAGTAATTGAATATTAAATTTATTGCTAATTACTTGGTTTTCTGTAGAAGTTTCGCTGTCAAGTTTACACTCGCGGCCGAATAATTGATACGCGTTATGTGTTTTGTTGATTGTGTTTAATTTTGTTGCGCTTAATGAGTAGTCGGGGTTAGATAATGTACGATTTGTAATTGTGTATTAGAAATTCTTGTATTATATTTGGATTTTATCCGCAGTAGTATTATCATTGCTATATCTGTCTGTGTAAGTTTATTTGATTTCTCTGTATAAGGATTAGCCTTTCAGCAGTATGATTGATGAAAACGCCATTCATGATGATTATAATAGATTGTAATTTTAAAGAGAGATATAATATTTTACCATCAGTTTTTCGAAGTTGAAAAATAAAAACTAACCATTCTCTTTTTACCTATGACAACAACCAAAAACAGTTAAATACCCACGTATAATTTAAATTGAAAGTAAGTATATTTACTGTTTGTAAATATAATAATATGTTGAATAAAAAAAAAAAAATAAAAAAAAAAAAACAATTACAAAGAAAAAAAAAATTTAAAGTAAGTAAGACGTAGCCACATCACTCTCAAGTCGAGTCTCAATGCAAAACATCTCAGCTAATTTGTCAGCGTACAAACATCATCCTAACTTATCGCCCCAAGTCATGGGTCACCATCAACACCACACTTTCTCTATCACTATAAATAATGACATAATCAGAAACCTTTCGTTGCAGCCGCAATAAAAATCGTCCATACGACACGTCATAATCTAATGACACAACGTTTGTATCAACCATTTTGTATTAAGCCTGTGGGAATGACTGTATTTTGATGTCCCATATTTTCTGGCTGTAAGTGTATTTTTCTAACCTCTCAATCCTTGACATTACATATTGAAAAGCAATTTACGTGAATATGGAAGATATTTTTAATATAATATATAACTAATAATAACTTTGTATGTTTGTATGACGTGTTGATTTTTAAAGCCGCGAGATTTCTCATATAAAGTCTAATATTTTATTATGTTTTACAGAAATTGGGTATGTTAATAGATGCAAATTGAGCTAGCGATCTTTAATTAATGCGATACAGAGTACATATTGGATGTTAATTAACATTAATCAGTTTGTTACATGAATAAAAAGATCGTAATTGTTTCAATTGCGTGTGATTATATCGCGTTTTTATTCAATCATGGTTGTTACATGCGATTTGATTACGAAATAATTGACGGAAACATTTAAATTCAAATTTAATTTGCTTTTGTCACCTTACAACGTTACGTATTCACTTTTAATGATCCCGAATGATGTTCTTATACTTCCCCCTTTTGAAAAGTTATGACACAAATATTGTTTTGTCTTGTTATTTTACCACATAAAAATGAAAATATTCCTATTCGATTTAAAACAGTTATATTCTCTTTGCAGTTAATAAGAATCCAAAACTTGTTTCAACATTCAAAATAATTGACCATACCTACATAATTAATTTCGTAGATATATTTCGCACTTCATAATGTATTTGACCTTGTACAAACAGATTTATTATATTAATTTCGATAAGTGAAACCTAACGAGACTCGTTGCTAGTCTGTTATTAATATACCAACTGGTCTAGTCTAACTAGAAAATAACTAGACTGGTAGTGGTAGTGGACTTTCAAGACTCAGGTCTATCCATCGTGGTATCTTGTAATTATGGTAATTTGCTGCTCTTAATAGCTTAATTAAACTATTAAGATTTACCTGTTTTAAGACGTAGTTTTCACTTGATTTTGTTTTCTGTTACATGTAGTGAATGTAAATAAAATACAAACCTTATGTTTCAGGTTTTTGTTCTTTTTCGGTAATTTTAATAACTGTACCTATAAAGTGACGAGTTCTTTCGTGTTTCGGATGTCATGATAGCCTGGTGGATCCCGGCCATCAGCTGAATATCCTTGGTAGTCGTAACGGGTACTCAGGAGCTAGGAAGTCTGGGTTGTGGCAGTGGCTTTATGTAAAACATTGGTTTTCAACTGCATGCAGTTATACTGGAAGCTGACCTTAACATAGTTGGAAAAAGGCAAGGCAGGCGACGACCTTTTTATCTGTATTTTCTAGCCTTATAAAACACTCAGAATATCTAACTCAAATAACAAAATAAAGTCTTCATACAAATACTGTTTCTCACCTAGTTGAAAGCCTTACAAATAGTCGGCTAATAAAATAAAATTGACAAAGAGTCACGATGTTGGCTCACAATATATTATAATGATACTCCATAGCGGTGCCTTATTGATTCCAACAATTGAACCGATTAGCCGGCGGAACGCCTTCGGACAACTTCGGCCACCTTCGGGCATAAATTTGAAGATAAAAATTGTCGGAGGAGGCGTGAAATTTAGTATACAGTGTGTATTGAAATTGTACAACGATTTATTTCGATGTACTTGTGTTTGGAAAGCCGTGAAATAGACGATTAACGCTAAATAAAAATCTATTCTTGAAACGTCAAATATTTTCGGCCACTTTTTTTCGAACGAGTTAGTATTTTTAATTATGGTAGATAAACTGTGGTAAAAACCCATACTATGAACCGTTCAATAAGTCGTAAAATGCTTCAAAATTTCTTCGAATAATTTTCAGCATATGGCGAATACCTTATGTTACAAATAATGTAGATGGCTATAAAGCTAGTCATAAACCATAAAGCTAAAAAAAATAACTGAACTTAGTAGCAGATGTTAGAGAAATAACTAAAACGATACTTATAACCGTAGCATTTTTTACGGAAACGGATATACATAAGAAGTGTAATTATTTTTTTAAATGAACCTACTAGAACCTCATTATAATCAAAGGTTTAATTTTAAACTAACATTGAACCTTTATGAAGAGTTTGACGATATCAAAACGTTTACGGCGAGCAATCTATCAAAAACATAAATGTCATTTCTAATTAGAGATCCTTGTTCAAAATAAGACCCTGAACATTGACAAATAGATTTCCAACAGTTTACTAACAAGTCATTTCTATTAGATTGTAATAAAAATAAAGTAACACAACAAAAAGCACTGATCTATCATAATGAAACGTAAAAACTCTTAATAAAGAACAGAAAAAACGTTTAACACAGCTATCAAAATCTGTAATCCGAATCAATAACAACAATAGCATTATTGCAGCATCAAACGATTATCTCGTAAGTTGTCGAGCGCTCTTAACAAATCGTTAAACTTAGTTCATTATCTTAATTATTTTTACGTTCAATTCATTAAAGCAGTATAACAATTTAGATTATCTTCTTATATCGTAGTCTGTTTAACACCTCTCACGAGTCGGCGAGGCTTACAAAGCGCTCGTAAACCCAACATGGAGTGAATAAAAAACAACAAAAAACAAAAACAGCCTCAGAGTATAATAAAGAGAGTCAATTCGCCTTACGTCTCAAGGTGTGAAGCTGTCATGGACGAAATGATGACTCCATTATTAAGCGGCTAAATAATAATTCTCCCGAGTCCCGTTGCAACGCTTGATGTGTTAATAAGTTGTGTGTGTGCGTGTATTTAATTAGGCTCGTTGTTTGTGGGCGTGTTACAGTTATGTTTTACTATTATTCCATGTTTCTTTGTTAGTTATTGATATGTTTTGAATATGGGTTATTTATGTTCGTTATAGATTTCGTGGATATAATTAAATGTTGCAGCGGCATTTTAAGGTGCTTTTTTGTGTAGTGTTTTGTGATTTGAAAGATTTCAATCTGTACACCTTTGAGATGTTAAGTTTTTTGCAGAGCTTTTTTCGCGTAGAAAATGTGGTGTGTGTTTTTGCTACTTTGGAAAAGCTGAAATGTATGCAGATGAAGTCGCAGGCGACCATCTTGGAGATTCTCGAAGATATTTGCTGCCTTTAGGTACACTATCCTATCAACCTACAAGAGAGTTATCGAGGCTCCCATACACAAAGGGCTCAAGAAGGAACATGGTGGGTTTTAGTCAGTAAAACTCTGAAACGCTGCATCCACAGCGGGAGAGATGATTTCCCACCTGGAAAAAAAAAGGTACCTAAACATAACCAAACTTAAATAACACCAAAGACAATTACATAATACCAACTGTAAATAAGTACTTTTAAAACCAGTAGTAAGTAGGTACATATAATAAACATAAACTTTTTAATTTGCAGCGACTGCGTTCCGTTCAACCGAACAGTAGTTATTTGCGTCCTATATCTGATGTGACACGCGCGTGTTACGTGCTAAGTCTAACTGTGAACTGTGTAACAGTTTAAGTAGTGAATGTATTATGAAATGGTACTTAATTGTTATTCTGTGGTTTTTTGTTGTTTCTATAATGTATCGTGTGTTTTGTTATGAATTTAATTAATTGCTTCTTGGTAAACTTTAAGCCTTGAATGTGACAATTTGGGTAGTTATAGACTGACAAACTGTTTTTTGCATGGATCTCAAATGAATATTTGAGCAGTAAACCATAACATGACATAACCTGACTTGGCTCCATACATTAGTATTAAGATAGGAAAGTTGATAATTTTACTAAGAAATAATAGATTTAAACGAAGTATCTGTATGATTAACAATAGTTATTGAAGAAACTTATGATACTACAGACTATTACTGCTGATAAAGCTACAGTATTTTACGTCCCTCTAATTGACTTACGTAATTTGGTCTTCAAAATAACTGTAACTGTTCTCTATTACTCACGCTAACATTAGACATCAACGCTCACACAACTCAAATAATTTAATAATCGCGGCCAAAATAACAACTCAGTTGGGCTAAAATAACACCATAATTAATAAATAATGTTCCCCAACATGGTTTATGTAAAAAAATTCAAATCTAACAATGTTATCCTCTCTTTATTCAAATAATAGTTCGGTGAAAGTCAACGTGCATACGATTAGCCAAGAAATTAATTCATACAGTACATTCACAGAAAAAACGACATCTTTAATTACGTTTTTGAAAAAAAAACTATTCATTATGACCATTCGAATGCGACTGACTTTATAATTAAATCCGAAAGAGTGCTTTTGAAAGGTAATTTTAATAATTCCTGCAATTATAGTAGAATTTCTATCAGGGGTCTATTTTTTGTGTTATTTTGTTTAATTAATGTGTGGTTATGTGAATTGTTTTGTGTGCGGTGCTTGTCGGCGTGTGAACTGGGCGGGCAGGGCTGCGGACCAATCAGAGAGCTGCGCTTGCGATGCGCGGCGCCCGGTGTGCGCACGCGATCATCTGACGCTACAAATAGATACAGAAGCACCATTTAGTAGGAAAAAAGCTTTACTGAAATACAATTTGATATGAAAAAAAGTAAATTCCATTTTAGTAAGGTAGTTAGAGTCCGTCATATACTCTAGATATTTTAGTATTTATTTTATAGCGAGTTGAATAATAGGTTATTATTCTTTGTTACACAGTAGGCTTTAGTGTCGTTTTGAAGTAAACCTTCTGAAAAAAACTATGTCATTGTTTTCTATATTCCTTTTTTACTGCAATTGTACATTTTACGAGTCCGTAGTAATTGGATGTAAGTGAATTGCAAAAAATAAAGTAAAACTTTAATAAAGTAACTTGCAAAGGTTATGATTTAATAAAACACTGTTATTTCATTTCTTTGTCTATGTTTTATATTAATGTAAGTATCGTGTAGTAATGTTGTTTCAGTAATAATGACTTGATATTATGATAAGTTAAATTACAAATGGAATATTAAGTTCTAGCTTTTAATTTAAGTACGATCTAAGCATTACAATTATTTTTAATTTTATTGTAGATTTAAAACATATGCATATCAGGTTTTAATGTCTATTAGCTGTACTTACCTATTCTAAAAGTATGCAGGTAATTTCTCATTGTTTCAGACTTTATTTAATAGCATATTAAAGGTATCATCATATCAAATCCCGGTGGCTTTATTGAAATTGATAAAATATTGCTTTGCCTACGTCTTTTCAGACATCTCAATTGATTCCACCAAAATATCAAAATACAACAAAAAACAAAACTTACAACAATCGAACAAATTAACAAAAAAAATATCAAAAAATTAAAAGTATTTCACTTACTGGACAGACAGTTGAGTGAGGCAGGGTGAGGCGCGGGGCGGGGCGAGGCGGCGGCGCGCTTTGAACTCGAGGTGCTAATAACGAGGCACCCCGGTGCGCGTGCGCCCCGCTGACTGGGGAATGTGGGGGAAGCGGCGTCGTTCATGTACACACGGGTATTTTGGATTAAGATGTTGTATTGCTAGTGTACATTTTGATGCTATTGTAACCTTTGGTGAAACCTGTGTTGGTGAGACACCAAAGCGTGCGTTTTTCTTAAAGTAAATGCTTGCTTTGAAAATTGGTCTTGAAAATTCTGAGAGATCTTGAAAATTTTGAGAAAACTGATGTTTGTGTTATCTGTGATCTTAGGTAGTCGTGCAATTAGGTATAAGAACTATTGTTATTACAAAAAATGAAATATCCAAGGTTCGCTTCTGATAAAAAATCATCAGGCTATGCAATTGTTCTAACTATTCTGTTGCAAAGTTTTGGTATTTATTTATTCAGCTTCATAATGTCATCCAATATTTCGTTCTTTCCCATCGACCTTTTCAAGCAAGAACATTAAATCAAACATAATTGTAAATTAGACAACGAAAATCACCCTTTCAAAAAAACTACTACTTTTAAACACCTTTAAAATGCAAATAAAAATATTCTTATATTAATTCTCATATCTTCTTCTTATTCCGAGTTTCCTCCAACTGTGCAGTTCACCCTACACTTGCGCCTCAAGTAAGATATCTGGGCCGGTCTATTAAGTGTAATCACCGGCCTGCGCCCGCGACGCTCCACGATCTTGATTAACGACTCGCTCCGTGCTGTTGTGACTACCCTACGCAGCAGTAATTAGGTATTTATTATATTCTGGACGCTCTATGTTCTTTGAGATTACGTATGTCTTTGTAAAGCCGGAGAATGTAATTTCTGGGTGTGAATATTCAGGATATAGGTGCCCAAGTTGACATAAGGTTAGAATGGTATCAAAATCCTCATTATACTAGATCTCTTGTTAGGTAGGTACAGAGAAGATATTACTTTCCTAAAACTTAACTATCCAAGCTAGAAATATGATAAACCTCCTATCCTATCTTATCCTAATTTTACTTGAGGTTGATGCAGCATATTTTCTCTTTCCACGCTCTGTCGTCATCTCACAAGTAAATTTTTTTCTGGCCATATCGACTTTCACATAATCCATCCATCGTTTCTTTGGCTGTCCTTTTCCACTATGTGCTTCTACCTCCATGCCCAAGACCTCCCAAGACCTCACAATATAATTCAAACTTTCAATAAAGAGAAACTGCTGCATAATTTAAGGTCGTTATTTAAATTCTAGAATTCAGTCACACACAAAATTTGGCTCATTATCAGCCTTTCTTCCTTCTTCGTCTTCTTTTATCGATATTAAAACCAAAACCAGTTTCTTTCAAAAATCAATAACTTACAGACGAAACCACAAGCTAAGCCTAGTGACTCTAACTTATAATATCTAATCTATCCGTCTGATTGCAGTGAGAGGCACCGCGCCTGCGCAGACGCACTTAACACTTTCCAGCCAAGGAGATTGATTAACGATGCTGAGATGAAGAAGCTATTACGATGCGGATAGTTAGAGCTTATATATAATAAATATAATAATAATTTAGTATACACATAGAATATTGAGGCTATATGATTATTCCGATGACAAGTAAATGGAAATTATAAATCACCTTCCGCCTTTTCCTGTAAGCCAGAGAAAAACCTTTCTTCCTTTTTCTCCACTTTATTCTTTCTACAACGTCGCTTTATAAAAATTAACTCTCCATGTGCTGAAACCTTTTTAACGAATTTTTTGGTAAAATCTCCAACCAGCATTCGGTTTAAAGTTTTCAACTTACAAAATAAGTGTTTAAACCGTGATGCTGTAAATAATCTATACTAATATTATAAAGCTGAAGAGTATGTTTGTTCGTTTGTTTGATTGTTTGACCAGTACTTAATAATAAAAGCTATTATATTTAGNAGCATATTAAAGGTATCATCATATCAAATCCCGGTGGCTTTATTGAAATTGATAAAATATTGCTTTGCCTACGTCTTTTCAGACATCTCAATTGATTCCACCAAAATATCAAAATACAACAAAAAACAAAACTTACAACAATCGAACAAATTAACAAAAAAAATATCAAAAAATTAAAAGTATTTCACTTACTGGACAGACAGTTGAGTGAGGCAGGGTGAGGCGCGGGGCGGGGCGAGGCGGCGGCGCGCTTTGAACTCGAGGTGCTAATAACGAGGCACCCCGGTGCGCGTGCGCCCCGCTGACTGGGGAATGTGGGGGAAGCGGCGTCGTTCATGTACACACGGGTATTTTGGATTAAGATGTTGTATTGCTAGTGTACATTTTGATGCTATTGTAACCTTTGGTGAAACCTGTGTTGGTGAGACACCAAAGCGTGCGTTTTTCTTAAAGTAAATGCTTGCTTTGAAAATTGGTCTTGAAAATTCTGAGAGATCTTGAAAATTTTGAGAAAACTGATGTTTGTGTTATCTGTGATCTTAGGTAGTCGTGCAATTAGGTATAAGAACTATTGTTATTACAAAAAATGAAATATCCAAGGTTCGCTTCTGATAAAAAATCATCAGGCTATGCAATTGTTCTAACTATTCTGTTGCAAAGTTTTGGTATTTATTTATTCAGCTTCATAATGTCATCCAATATTTCGTTCTTTCCCATCGACCTTTTCAAGCAAGAACATTAAATCAAACATAATTGTAAATTAGACAACGAAAATCACCCTTTCAAAAAAACTACTACTTTTAAACACCTTTAAAATGCAAATAAAAATATTCTTATATTAATTCTCATATCTTCTTCTTATTCCGAGTTTCCTCCAACTGTGCAGTTCACCCTACACTTGCGCCTCAAGTAAGATATCTGGGCCGGTCTATTAAGTGTAATCACCGGCCTGCGCCCGCGACGCTCCACGATCTTGATTAACGACTCGCTCCGTGCTGTTGTGACTACCCTACGCAGCAGTAATTAGGTATTTATTATATTCTGGACGCTCTATGTTCTTTGAGATTACGTATGTCTTTGTAAAGCCGGAGAATGTAATTTCTGGGTGTGAATATTCAGGATATAGGTGCCCAAGTTGACATAAGGTTAGAATGGTATCAAAATCCTCATTATACTAGATCTCTTGTTAGGTAGGTACAGAGAAGATATTACTTTCCTAAAACTTAACTATCCAAGCTAGAAATATGATAAACCTCCTATCCTATCTTATCCTAATTTTACTTGAGGTTGATGCAGCATATTTTCTCTTTCCACGCTCTGTCGTCATCTCACAAGTAAATTTTTTTCTGGCCATATCGACTTTCACATAATCCATCCATCGTTTCTTTGGCTGTCCTTTTCCACTATGTGCTTCTACCTCCATGCCCAAGACCTCCCAAGACCTCACAATATAATTCAAACTTTCAATAAAGAGAAACTGCTGCATAATTTAAGGTCGTTATTTAAATTCTAGAATTCAGTCACACACAAAATTTGGCTCATTATCAGCCTTTCTTCCTTCTTCGTCTTCTTTTATCGATATTAAAACCAAAACCAGTTTCTTTCAAAAATCAATAACTTACAGACGAAACCACAAGCTAAGCCTAGTGACTCTAACTTATAATATCTAATCTATCCGTCTGATTGCAGTGAGAGGCACCGCGCCTGCGCAGACGCACTTAACACTTTCCAGCCAAGGAGATTGATTAACGATGCTGAGATGAAGAAGCTATTACGATGCGGATAGTTAGAGCTTATATATAATAAATATAATAATAATTTAGTATACACATAGAATATTGAGGCTATATGATTATTCCGATGACAAGTAAATGGAAATTATAAATCACCTTCCGCCTTTTCCTGTAAGCCAGAGAAAAACCTTTCTTCCTTTTTCTCCACTTTATTCTTTCTACAACGTCGCTTTATAAAAATTAACTCTCCATGTGCTGAAACCTTTTTAACGAATTTTTTGGTAAAATCTCCAACCAGCATTCGGTTTAAAGTTTTCAACTTACAAAATAAGTGTTTAAACCGTGATGCTGTAAATAATCTATACTAATATTATAAAGCTGAAGAGTATGTTTGTTCGTTTGTTTGATTGTTTGACCAGTACTTAATAATAAAAGCTATTATATTTAGACACTAGCTTCTGCCAGCGGTTTCACCCGCGTCCCGTGGGAACTACTCGGCGCATCTGGATAAAAAGTAATCTATAACCTTCCTCAATAAATGGGCTACCTAACACTGAAAGAATTTTTCAAATCGGACCAGTAGTTACTGAGATTAGCGCGTTTAAATAAACTCTTCAGCTTTATAATATCAGTATAGATTGATAAAATATCCTCATATAAAGCTTTCTTTTTTCTAAATTAAAGAATGAAGTTATCATTAAACTTTTACTTCACAAAAGCTTCTAACAGTTTGACGCTCTTAGGTTGCACTTTTGAAAGTTTAAAACCGTAATGTAACGCAGATGTATTTACAGATAAATGAGACATTCCAGCTTCGTAAGTTCCCTTGTTTAGAGCTTTTGAAGATGGCAAGAAGAATGATTGTATACAGATAAACAGACATAGGTACACTATATTGAAAGTACATATGACTCTATATTGAAAGTTTGCAAATCATTAAATTTTAAAAGTCTATTTTTCCGGTAATACCTACGAAATAAAATGTGATTATTGGATGATAATACAAAGAGATTTTTATTTATTCAAGTTCTTTATCACCGTAAAATACTTTTAATGTTTACTATAAAATTGTGTAGGAAAAACCTCTCCTAAAGACGTACTGCCGAGTAAAATATGTTAATTTAAAATGACTATTTGTTTAAAGTAGTTAAACAAAAACATATTCACACTAATCAACTAAATTGCATCATAAGCAAACGGATCTATATTAATTTTATGCAAACAAAATATTACTTATAACAAAGTTACCATATTCAATACATAAACACCAACACCAACATAATTACAGTTCAACAACTATTTACAAAGAGATCAAATTATCTATCGAAACACATAAAAATGCTAATCTTTCTCACCTTGTACCAATAATTATACCTATTCAATTCAATGCGTAACTCAACACTTGGATAAACAAGAATTTTAAATACTTAAGCATGCAATCAATCAAGATCAAATGATTAAATTTATGCCAACGTAGGCCACTGTGTAAAGAGATTAGGGCCACGGCCCTGGAGAGTGAGGAAGTAGCATTGGGAATGATGGCCAGTAATTCGGGGTTTAACGTACCTGGTAAAGGCTGAATATCATCACGATTCCTCCATCATCGGACTAAGTATTACATCCAAGGAATAAGATAAACCATCCATCTAAGCGAATCGAACACTCAAGAATCGCATCCATATGAGAAATGTGTTTTATCTAAAACCATGATGTATTTGTTCACAAAGCATTTTCTGTTTTGCTAAGCTTTTCTGCAGACCATTTTTCTAGACTTGCGTGTGCGTCCTAACAGGATCATAGAAGAATTAAAACAGGAAGAATACGTAATTCTAAAGATTTCTATCTTCTATCTAATTTACTGTGTGAAAATGCCATCTTTATTCCTTCTGGAACCATTTCTAGCACACTTTTTTTAGTAAAATTTATTACGTAAAAGGAAAGAAGAAATCGTATAAGTCAAGTAGGCTAGGCAATTTGTAAGAACTGAGGAAAATCGTTGGCAATTGAAGCAATCCATCATAATTTATGCACACTTTTGTAATGTCCGAAGTGGAGCATACTCGTATAGCGTTTCAATCATTGCAGGTATAGAATCACTGTCTGAAGTCACTTGTGTAATGTACTACATAATCTGAATGGCATTTTAGACTATTTGAAATCGACATAATCTTGTCATCATAGGTTGTTACTCCAACGACTGTATCAGTCTATTGTCTAATGTCCTTTGTCGCGATCCTATCAAGTGATCTTGGTGTAGGAATTTCACAAAACATCCCGTAGTCTGACAGTTGGCGGTGTAAACGCTATGCCTGGGAAAGCACGTAAATCGGGTGTCGCCGAATGCAGTCTCAGTAGAAGTCGTTATTACAACTCCACGTCAAAGGCCGTCAGGCGAATTTAAGAAAACTCTGACACCGAACTTGTTAGGTGATTAAAAACCCGCAGTTCACTCGATAAGAAGGTGTAGGAATTTTTACGCAGTAACTATCAATGTGCTAACATACAGGTATTTATTTCCTCGTGGCTAATGTAATTAGTGAACCTCAGATTCACCGTATTTAGAAATCTTCTATTTCTTCAACTGCATACAATACCCCACATAACAATGTTCTCTCCCTCCATTTAAAAAACGCGCATCAAAAACTACAGTCGTCGACAAAAACCCGCGAACAAGAATGCAGCGTACATTGTAAAACGAAATTGTTTTACCGACGACAAGTCTAAAACACCCACAGTCGTTCACCATTGATTGAGCCATCGCCGGCGCTATTTCAGCAAGCTTACGCACTTGACAAACTTATCTTTAACTCTGAGAAAATTATTGCACCACCTTATAACTTACGTGCTAAGGTTGAATATCGGTTGCGTTGTTGAAACTTCGTATGCAAACGTAAGTTGGCATTCCTGAAGTATGTTGTCGTAACTCAGATGTACAGTCGGAAACTATTATTTGTTGCGGTTCCTTTACATTGTATTTGTGAGTTACAACTCACAGTTTATGAAATGAGAAAGTTTCGTATTGCACCCGTCATATATCTCGAATTGTGATGATAAGGTGTTTTTATTTTTGTCTCTATTGTATAAAGTTTTGGCTTATTAATAAGGATAATAATTTGGACACTCAAAATTTAAACGACAATGGCTCAAAACAATGAAATAAGGAGCATAATATAATGGAATCAAAAGTACATAAACTTTGGACGGCGTTGAATTTCGATCGAACTTTAGTTAACAAACTACGAACTCAATTAATATCAAACTGCCGGATATGATCACAACTACTCCTCAAACAGTTTCCGTAATTACCCGAGCATCTGTTTACTCACGAGCGATATTAAAAAACGTGTTGATTTAAACGCGTATCAGCAAAAAAACGTCGATCAAACCGTCTTCCCTCATTTGCGGCAATAATTCCAAGTTTAATTTGCTCACTGATTGAGCGATCGCATAAAACAACACGCCGATGAAGACATCAAATTGAAAAGCATCAACAGTTACCGCTTGGTAATAATGTGGCTTTTATTACCTTGATATATTGCCTGTACAAATCGTGATTACGCTAGTGAAAATGTCGTTTCAACAAAACACTGTATTAAAAAAATGAATAATGACTTCTTTGCCGACAACGTCATTATAACGCGCGGTCACCGGCTCCACAGAGATTTCTATCTGACTGTACACATGACCATCGTGCAACATAACATCAACCTTAACTGCGAAGCAATAAAGCTCTTAATATCTTCCACATATGCTTCTAAGCTTTTATTCAAATTTAACATTTAAATATTACGATTTTAAAGTCTATTTTTGCATGTAGCGACGTTATACATAAACTGCGGTGAGCACACAGAATTTCCACTTGATTGTGGCATGGCGAATCGGATTGACAGGTAAGAAGGTTATTATTATCACATTTTACTTAGAGTACATGCATTTACATAAAACCTGGTGTAATTTGTGGAAATGTTTGGAAATGTTGAAATAGTTTTAATATAAAGTAGTCGAATAACGACTTTTTTGTAACACAGTTCCGTATAATAAAACATTTAATGAATAAATTAACAAATGTATGAAGATTTGAGTTACGATTGTGGTTTTAAGATAATGAATAACTGTTTGCTTTATGCCTACTTTAAAACAATGGAATGAAATTATATAATTTTTTGATGGTTGTAACAAAAAACACGTTAGATAATATTAAAGCAGTACATTTTTACGTGGTGAAAAACTACGCAACCTGTTAAAAATTGATCTCACTGAATGAAAATGAAGTGTATTAATATTTATTTAAAAATACACATAACTAAAACGTGTATTTCATTTCATAGCAAACCATTACTGCAGCCATAAAGCTGTGACAAAAATTTATAGTAATACGTGGAACTGAAATGAGTATGAAAACCTGACAATGTACGCACATCCACAAACGTCATGCAGGCTGCGACTGTTTGGAATTACTTACTTATAGTGCCAATACAATGTTCTACAATGATAGTATTGTTTACTTGTGTCTCAAAAGTGTTGCCACTACAATTTGTCCTGATCTCGACGGCTGTTGCAATACTCCAAACAAGAAAGGGGATTTTGAAGTATCCTGGTATGAGGTGTTCTAATAAGATTGAAAATAGCACAGAACTCTATTTTATTCTTCCACGAAAAATTGATTCGCTTTTCTCTATTTGATTTATTTTCTCAAAATAATGAACTATTAGATTAATATAAGGCCTAATCACACTAAAACAAATACAAAAGATATCGATCTACACTTCTAAAGGCACAGACAATCAGTCAGACAGCCATCCCGTAATATCTGCTCAGTATTGCCCACTGATGGCAATGCAATTGAAAACGGTATGTCAGACCGCTACTGACCGACTCACTGGAATGTACACATGAAGACATGACAAATGCTTTTTTTAAGTAACCTCTTTCTCTTGTTGCAAATATTGAACCTGTATGGAAATTGCAGTTAGCTCTCTTTGATGGTAAATTAGACCCCAAACAAGCAAGTTGCAGAGAAAATTGCAGGAATTTAGATATCAAGAAATATTAGGCTGCTTTATTTTTTCTCCATTACTGGATGTTAGCTACAGCTCAACTTCAGTCTTGTGCCAAACGAAATAAGTGTTCAACGCTAGCAATACTTGTCCACTCTCGGGTGTTCCACAATTTCTGATTATTAATTAACAGAATAAAATACTATATAGGAGTTAAAAGAATGAATTTAAAAGGCCTTTAGACAAAATAACATTTTGTCAACATAAATCCTGCTTACAATATGGATGCAATCCTCCCACGCAAACAGTAATATACTTCAACCAGCGTTAGGTCAAAGGTCCATCTTGGCCTACAAAAATTTGTCCTCAAACCCACACTTCCATACATGAGTAATGATTCTAAAATCAGTTACATATTACAAAGTACAGAAATACTTAAAATATAAACACGAAATCTACTAACTATATTTATAGTAATACCATATTGGAATATACAAATAGTGATGGAAGATATCTAACAATCTAGTCTAGTCTAGGTGTATAGGAATTACAGGACGTATGCATGCATCACACAGCGGAAATCTCACTGTGGATGAATTACAGGCGTGCAGAATTCAGTATGTATGAGATCCGGCAAATAACAGTCGAAGCCGACGCTCACTATTCCTTTTGTGAACCTACGTGTTCGAACTATAGATAGGTGCCTATTTTGATTAACATTCTCCAATCTGGTGATAGGATAACTCACACAAATACGGTATAGTAAAGTACCTGAGTGCTTCCGCCATGAAACTCAATTGAAAACAAAAAACTGTCATAAATATCCCGAGAGACAGCTGTCATGTTCGTCCTCAAACATCTAAATCAACAACACCATCAGCTGAATTCAAAGCGCTATAATTTTAATGCAGTCCACTCACCCTCAATAGAGACATCAGTAGATCCGAACAAATCGGAGCTCACGCCGATCAGGTTTTGTTCGTTAAACCTTCACATATAATTAAGGAGGCGAGCTGGCTTCGCTAAAACACATAAATCATAATAATTTAATGCGGGCCGAGCCTTTCCCGCGCCGGCACCGACTCAACAACGTTTTTTCCTAAGTTACGACCGTCCGCGCATCTGCGCTTCTTTCCACTTTAACCCGAAATGACTTCGGAATTGACAGCTTTATAAATATAAGAAAGGGCTCTCGTAGCGAACGTGCCATCACAGCTATGCTAAGGAAACGCCGTGAATAATGACGCGCAGACTATGGTCTTTCAATTTTATGATTGCCTGGTACCAGAGTGGGTAATTTTGAATGGCTAATTGACCAGCGTGAATAAAATATATCCGTAAACAGTTAGCGATTGTTATGGTTATGGTTTACGCGTTTATATTAATTAATACAGTAGCAACCTTCAGGTCATGTGGGGATGACATGTATTAAATGGCCTTGTCAGAAGCGCGGCTAATATTGTGCTAAAATATAACATTTCTAAGCGGAAATTTTTCACAACCTTGAACAGTGATTTTCCTAAACATATTTCGTAAGTCACACCCACGGTGTCAACATAATCCAAAATGGCGACAAGGTATTAATTTTGTCCAAAAACTTGGCAAGCAAAGCCGCAAAACAAGCAGTAGCTTATTCTTAGTGAGATATTGATTTATTACGGTCTTTAAATGTATTTGGCTAATTAATCAAATCAAAAAGGCGCGATTGATTCGAATGAATGAGCCACACCTATGATAGAATAACTTAAAAAGTTTCCATCGAACAATACTGGCGGTATTTATTCATATGTTAATGACATACCTACTGACACACCACTCCCTGGCTATTTATCAATAAAATATTGTATAAAAATTAGACATTCTGCAATTTTTTACATACACATGAAAAAAAACACATAATTATTAAATGTTAGCTATTGTACTCCGCTTTTCAAATAAAACTCATTCATCAAATATAGGAAAACGAAAAATGAAATTTATAGGCGACACATCCCTAACCCGAGCTTGTAAATCTAAAAACAAATATGAATACAATCAATAAGTGTTAAAATATGTTAATATGTTAATTTCGAAGGCATTAAATAACGCATACTCTCGTTCCTAGTGACATTGGACAAGTAAGAGAGATTTATAACTTGTAAACGAATTCGGGCCGGCTTGGTCCGCTCAAATTAATATTTATACACATAGAAATCTATTCAAATGGCATTTGATATATGTATTTATGTCTTGTAAAGCAGTTAAACATTGTCAGTTTATTCTTTCGCAGCTTTTGATTGTGAAAGATAAAATATATTTAGAAATTATATAGTTTTTCAGCCACACCTGTATAGAATTGTCTACCAATATAATTTTGTTAGGATATTCTTTCCATGTCGTGAAAATTAAAACATTTCAAATCTTAACCCTACCATCCACGTGATTGAACATCTTCCAAGTACTAAATCAATTACATATTTCTTCAACAATAACGCCGTCACAACAGAAGAACCGACTAAAGAAGTTAATTAATTTCTTGACCCTTTCTTAAAATACCAGTGACTAATCTCGCCAAACGATTACGTTTTGACACATAGAAACATTATAAAGGTTTCTATGATACACCGGGTTTTCCAAGAATACCAATTTTTACCTCCTAAAGTTTTACGGCGAATTTCGATAACCTATCTATCTATTGATTTGCTTACTAGAGATAGAATTTTATCAATAGGCTTTTCCTTTTCAATCCACAGATGGACAGATTATAGAAATAGGTCAATCAATCAGATCCTGCCTGTCTCCTTAAAGCAATTGCTCAGTTACACATTGATCGTTGATTCATTTGGTCCTCTAAACTTAATGAAATATTTCAATTGCGTGTCCACAGGTATAAAGGTAAAAACTAATTTCTTCACCTAAATCTCGTAAAAAAGTACACAGTACATTATAATATTTTTACCCAAAACCGTTTGTATCTTCATAACATAAACAATTCCTTAGAAGTATCACAAAAGTGTCAAAAACATTAATCTTGATTCTTAAGTAACGAATTATGTTTCTTTTAGGTGAAGCCGATATAAAATGATTGGCCATTTTTCATGAAATTTAAGCTGTCTTCGCCATTAGTTATTATTTTATATTTTTTAGTTTTCAAGTATTTACCGTTCTGACCCTATTAACTTTTAGCTTATATATCATTATATACTTTAAGTACGTAGTTTAAGTTACTAATAGTTTTTAAACTGCGGTATGTTGAAACCGACGGATTAATATTTTTCTGTCAGCAATGACAATGAGCACAATATTATTATAATGAGGAAGTTGGTTACATCTACTTATTTAGGAATGTTTTACTAGAGTCCTATTTAGTCACATATACAAGTATACACCCTACTGTTACTCGCTTTTCTTCAGTTTATCCGCTTACCGGGGTAGCTAAGTACTACACTCTAATAAAAAAGTAGCCTTCTTCAATAAAGGCTAATAGACATTGATAATATATTTTTAATCGGACGAAAATTTTATATAACATAAATATGTAATACCATAATAGAATCTGGCACCATTTACAAATAGATTTAGACAGATACTTTTGAACACGATATTAAGAACTAATTCGAAGACTACACAGACTGGCAGATAATTTAGCGGATAATCTCAATAAATAAATTGTTTTAAGCGCTTTCTCAAATCATTTTGTGAGACAAATCATTTCCGTCCAACATGTGCTAAATTACACACTACACTTTTTGTGATAATTGCAAAAATTGAGCTGTTAAGTGATAAATCAGTATAACAAATTACACTTCCTGCCACAAATATTAACCGCTATAAAATCATTAAATAAGTACCATTTTTTCGCACGATATTTTACTATCGATTATCGAAACAGTGATAATCAACCTATAACTATTTCTAACAGCTATTGGAACGAAAACGAAAAAAAAGCGATGAAGGAACATTATTTTTTATCTCAGCAACTTAATTTACAGTAAATCACTGAGTAATTTATTCAATTTTAATTAAATACGTGGCTATCTAAGCGTGGTTGTCAATAACGAAGACAAATCGTTACGTGTTTGAGCTCATTAACGCGGCGCGTTAAAATTCATAATGAGAATATCGAATATTCAATTAATTAATAATGTTATCGATAGTTCGTTACACACAGGGTTGCCAGCGAGGAATAAAGCTGGTTAAACAATGTAATCCTTTGTAGAAGTTTTACAGGGGATAAGGTTTACTAGCTGAAAATTAGTAATTCATTTTATCGTTCTGGAGATGAGTTACTTAACATTATTATACATCTATCTTTCGTATTTCGATCTTTGGATATATCCACGTATAATATTATCATTATAATTATTTTAAATGGATATTCAATTGGAACCATAATTACATGATGAAACTTTAAAACATTAAGAACACCACCTTGTTTATTTCAAACTATTATATTTTAAATTTAAACATAGGTTCTCCAAATCTAATGAGCCTCTAAATCCCTTAGACATCCCTACAATGGCAGCCCTATTACACCCCGCGGATTCGATTCGGTCCACACTCCGAGTTATTTTAAATCTATGGTAATTCATACTAATCAAGCCTCTTTGAGATCGTATATCTATCTAATTAAGAGGTCCCATTGGAAATTTAATTTACTTGGCATTCTATTGAAAACCAGAAAAATATTATTAATATCCAATCAATATATATAGAAATATTTTAGAGTGTTAACTTTATGGTTGGTTAACGAAAGAATGTCGATGAAAATTATAATGTTAAATACATCGATATTCTTGTTATAGTTTACTGCGTCTTGTTATAAACACCAGAGGATACATAAATTGTTACGTTAGTTTGAGAAATAATTTTAGCTAGACCGGCAGACTAATTAGAAACTTTATGGTGAATTCATTGAAAGGTTTTGATCGCAGAGTAAAGGTGCAATTCTGTGACGATGCTTTGAATTTTACCATCTTGGCTAAGGCCAAAGCTCCTAGTATATACATACATACTTACTCACTGTTCTTACAATACAAAAAAGTGATCTCTTTTAAACATGGTAGAAAGGAAACACATCGTTTTGATTCACATACAATTTCTATATTACCATGTCACATCAATAAACGCACGCAACCATTTAAACACAACTGGATAATAAACGGTTGGCAATATTTCGATTTCCGAAACCTGCAATTATTGATTCACACACTATTATTACGAAGGAAAATAATTTCCGAAAAATCGCGGCAACGGAACCAGCCTCTAAATAGGCGCAAGCAAAGAATGCGTGAAAAAAAGATGGCTGACTACGGACACGCGAACAAGCCATAAAGCAAATTCTAATCTATTCGTAAACGACAATAAAACATAAAAATGTCGTGCCAGCTCCTGTGACAGATCTTATCTTAATTACATGAGATGCCCATTTTTAATAGAATTGCTTAGTGACTTTAAATTAGACGTTTATCAGGGAATTTAGAATCGTGGTTGAGATTGCCACATTCTTTTGCCACGAATTCATGAAAACCGTTAATGCAGATATTCAAAATCTTTATTTAAGCAACCTCACAACTTTGCTTTGTGATTTACGCTATGATATTTGAATTGAAAGTAATTAAGTGAAACAATATTCTTTCCATGTTTTAAAAGAATGATGAAGGTCATAATTTTATATATACCTTTATTTCAGGCAACTAGGTACTATTAATAATTTGGCCTTTGGTACTTCTAATAGAATTACCAATGACCAATACCAAATGACAAAAATGGAAAAAAATAAAGTAAATGAACGAATTTAAATAATTATTAAAAGTATTTTTATATCTTTATTTAACACAGACTAAAATTAATTCCATTTTACTACTAGGCACTATAATTTAATAACCAGCCAGCATGCGCATTCTAAACCATTAATTTATTTTTAACAACGTCTAAAATTTGAAATACGAACGAAATTGAAAAAGGTTTCTTTAAAAAGAGGTTTTAAGTAAACTCGGCGTAACCTCATAAAAGTATAATTCCATTGAAGATCACAGGTCGGGTCGTAAATTTTTAAATATTTCTTAATACCCTTTAACGGTAGCTTTTCTTGTTTGACACGTATAAAATAATATTAATGGCCGTATCAGGATCTGGTGCCCCGTCATCGGACCGGCGCGTTAATACGATCTAGAAATGAAATAATTTCCTCACTAATCCTAAAAATATATCGACCATAAATAATCGTTCGAATTGCCGCCCCTGTCCAAACCCCATTACAGTGATGTGGTTTATATCGACAGAGTATCGATATTTTTAATAGATTAAGGGCCAGTTTCAGAGGTTCCAAATAAAGTTCTAAATCTGCTATCTGACAGATAATGCCATAGAAATGGTTTTAATTTTGACTACTTTTCTGTAGCATTATCTATCAGATAGCTATCTAGAACTTTAAGTGGAACCTCCGTAATTGGCCCTTGAAACGAAATCTATACTAATATTATATAGCTGAAGAGTTTGTTTGTTTGAACGCGCTAATCTCAGGAACTACTGGTCCGATTTGAAAAATTCTTTCAGTCTTAGATAGCCCATTTATCGAGAAAGGCTATAGGCTACTTTTTATCCGGGTGCGCTCAGTAGTTCCCACGAGAAAGGGGGTGAAACCGCTGGCGGAAGCTAGTATGTAATAAAATATCAGGTGCTTATGAAAACAATCAATACTTAATTTACTGATTTCATGTCAAAGCACTAAAAGTACTTAGATTAAAGTAAATCATAATATAGAAAGTAGCACAAATATTTTATTGCAAAAATAATTATTAGAGAATTAGACAAAATTATCGATATTGTGTTATCGATAGGGATCCACAACACTAAAAACATCATATCTCTATAAGGTCCATTCAAGCAAGACGTGTGTGTATAGATTATAAAAAAAACATATTATATATCTTTTTCAAGCTTATATATGATTCCATTTCTAGAGGTCACTGCAATTCTAAAAATTTTTGAAAATCCGCTATTTTACTTGATTATTTCTAGAATTTACCCCCAGCGTTTTATCATAAAATGCGTTACATTAGGTTCTCAAAGCAAGGAGAAAATAAGTATTTTTTGTATATTGAGCTTTTAAAATATATTGATTGGTCAGATGATTATCATAATAAATTAACAAAAGTTTCTTAGCTTGTACGCTACTTCTATCTAATGTCTATACCCAACTGATATTTCATGTTCTTAGCCAACTTTAGTATGAAGTTGTTTTGATACAAAAGTTTCACGTTCAAGACTCACAATGGGGAATGTGTGTTGTATTTTACAAACAGCCAAACACGCCCTATTCTATTCTACGAGCGGTTAATTGAGCAATATAATTTGACACCTCACGGCGTAGTGAATAGCCAATTATTAATATGGGCCCTTGATTAATTGTGATATCAGCATTTAATTTTCGTGTTAACAGTGTGGCTCGGCGGCCGGCGTGCGGCACAGCACCATTGTGCGCCGCGCGCCTTTGTGTGCCGTGACGTTTCAATTTTGAATAAATTAAATTTCGAACGCTTCATTTTTTCCGAACCTTTTTGGCTTTACGAACGAAATGAGCTTGCGGCCAGTGTTATAATTTATTGTCGCTTTTGTACTGAGAATAGAATTTGTTGTTTATGCTATCGTTTGTCTTGTTACCTTTTTTTGTTGTTATTAATTACGTTAACCGATAGGTTTTAGGTTACCTAAATCTATTTTTTTACAAAACGACAAATCAGCAAAACTTATAGTGAAGGTTGATTCCCAAATTCATTACCCCAATATATATTTATTTGTTCATCACAGGTTCTTTATAATTATGATCTTTTCGCTAAGTCTAGACTTAAACAGCAACTTTTAAAGGTATTTTAAAAATATAATTAAGTTAATTGAAAATGATGTAGGTAACCATTCATCACATCTTATAAAAAGCAAACGTGATTTTTTGTTCAAATTGTTAAAAATCGACACAATAAAAAGAGTCACCATTAAAAATTGGTTTCAGTTAGCTACTGGCCAATGAGCTGATCCAATTATCACGTTTATGGCGGCAATTTGGAAGATGGCCGTGCTCGTTCCAAATTTGAAAATTCGAAGCTTGCGTTCGAACCAATGAGTTTTATCCTAATTTTATTATGTGGCTGTTACGATTAAACTATAACATTTTATCGGTGGCGAGAAATAGATTTTTAAATTTATTGTTTTATAACGCAAGTATATAAATAATGTAAACACCTTTTATTAACTACTTTAAGTTTAATAGCTGAGAAGATATGGCTTGATTAATTTGTGGTTTTATTGATGGAGAGCCGCGTATTAATCTTGTGAGTATCTGTTCAACATTTATAAAAAATGTTGGATTTATTGATTACAATGAAAAGTTTATAGTTCTTTGCGAGTAGAAAAATCTGCTGTCGGTGACTTGTCGTATTTAGTATCTATGCATAAATCATAAATCACAAGGTGACAGTACGAAATAACAGTTAAATACGCACCACCTAATAACTTAAAGTTAGATCTAAATCTAGTCAGCGTACCGAAAATTGTACTCATAGTCTGTAATTAGACCATTCCCAGCAAATTATACAACGAACTATGTTTTTCGTCTCAGCTTATAAAATAAATTATGATTGTAGATAGAGTGATGAAAACTATTGGTTTTATATTGAAATACTAGCTTTCCGCCCGCGGCTTCGCCCGCGTGGAATTCGGTTATAAGGTAAACGCTGGTAATTTCGACAGTGTCCCAATAGTCGTCAGTTTTTGAAAAAATGGCAATTAATTAATTATAGCCATGTCTTACTGAAAGTTTTTAATTGCAATGTATTTTTGGTTATATATGCTATAGTAACAATGATAAACCTCAGTCGAAATTGTAATAGCGTCTGATTAATGAGCAATCAAAGTTGAGCACTGAGGAATTTTGTATATTTTTGTTAATTCAGGTACTGAATCGGACGCCCGACTCACTACATTATATGTCTTGTGTTGTTTGTGTAGTAGGCTCTTTTGTTAGTTTGATTATTTATTGAAGTAGTTTAATTATCAATCTATCGATTTAACCTATAAAATTGAGTTATTTTCTTCATTATGATTATTTTATCCCGTGTGACATGTACTGGTACTTGTAGAACCCTGCTTGGCCCAGTACTCGTCATTTTTTGTATATTTTTGACGATAACTGGGACACGCTAATAAAAGTGAATGTAAAGTCGACATTGGTTGTTATTAATGGGATTTAAAATGAAGTTGTTATTTAAATTACCTAACTTTTTTAAGAATAATTTAAAAAAAGGTTATATAAATGCAGTTCTGATAACATAAATCTTTGTATGTTTGTGGGTAGCCTAAAGAAAACTAACCAAGCCAATGTTCGCTACTATGGTTACAATATGGCGGCAAAAATGGCTTGTCAAAAGAAATGCTACAAAAGTGGGTAACGGGACATGAGCTGTTGAAGGGCGACGATACCTCGGCAGAATTGAACCACACATCATGCGCTTCCTGTGGGTCCAGCATCACCTACCCACTCCTCACTTACAACATTCACGCTCCAAACAGAGTTTTCTCTCTTTTTCTCTACTCTCGTTTTCTTTAATTGATTAACTCAGAAGCATTACTTTCAAATATTTTCCTCATATAGCTTCCTAGCTCTACTTGCATTGTTTGATTTTCTCGGAGTCAACTTATAGTGTAAGCCAAAAATTGTATGCCTACGCTCCTGTTTTGAAAATATTATCTACGGAGTTTCTTGACAATTATTCTCGATAAAACCTACTGCTAAGTAAGAACCTATAATTGACCAATATGAAATACAAACCTTTGACTTTGACGATCAACAAGAGTAAGCCAGAGATTGATAATCTGATTTGTCGTATTTCACTTCTATCAGCTGACAAGCCAGAGTGAGGCATGGTTATTTGGAATATAGTCCCGACGGGTATTCCCCATCATTCTCATACCTAATGCATGTCTCTACAAGACCACGTCGGTGGATGGGTAACCATCTTGTCATGACGAGTTCCTCCGTGTTAAATTGGTGGGTATGGACTTTCATTTGAATATCTCTAGCAGTTGTTACGGATAGTTAGAAGCCAGAAAGTCTGACAACCAGCCTTACCAAAGGGTATCAAGTGGTAAGGGGGTTCTCCGGGATAACTGGATTGCCACATCCGATGAGACTGGAAACCGACCGCAAGATACATAATTATGAAAAGGCTAGGCAGATAATATCTCTACGAGACCATAATGACAAGACAAAGGAGTTCTGAAATTTTGGGAGTCTAAAGTAAAGCCGAAGAACCTGAGCCTGACGTCAAAGAGACCACTTCAGTGATAATAATGACATAGTTACTATTTAGCTGGCGATGATACGCTTCATCGTACATCTAGGGATCATCTGACTATCCAAAGACTATTCCTGATTTATGTTAGACTATTTCTATATATGGTGGAAAGTTACTCGGGTTGCTACTCAAGCAGGATGGAGGAGAGAGATAGTATATTTATCTTTTCCCCTCTCCCGTTGAATTATAGTCGGTGTAATTGCAAGAAAGCAGCAAGGACAATCATGAGCAGCTGAGGGATAAAAATACCTTGGAGGACTTTCAACTGAGATCACGAGCTCCCTGTATATCCAGCTTCACTGGAATACCCGCCACTCTGGCTGGTCGGAAGTGAGGGGCATAAGCTTCTCCGTTGAGCACTCGGAACTCGAGGGTTCACTAATCCCCGTTAACCACCATGCAAGATCATCTTTCTATGAGTGTCTGATCAAATTATTCCTAAGGCTAAATAGTTTTGTGATTCGTTTGCCTAGCCTTTTCCAAATTATGTGGGTTTAGCTTCAAGCAGCTGTTAGTCCATACATGACAGTCATGAAGCTCTAGTGTGCTACATGTAACGTCTGCCTATCTGACCTCCTCAAACCAGTTACCTAAGCTACCTGTTACCCCTTGGTAAGATCGAATATCAGACTTTCTGGCTTCTGACTACTCAAAGATGTCGAAATAACAGTCAGGGCCCACCCATCTAACGTGCCTTCCGAAAAACGGAGGGACTTGTTACAAAAAGGTAGTCACCCATCCACGAACCAACCGCATCAAGCGTTGCTTAACTTTATGATCGATTGATCCGTGCGGTAGTGGTAAAACGTTTACTTATATTGATATTTTGTTTTATTTAGCAAGTTTGGTTACTTTAGGCCCTATTTTTCAGTTTGAGGAACCACATTAAGATTTATAGAAGTTAAGAACTAAAATAACATGAACCGTTATTACATAAAGAAAATAGAGTTCAAATTCGCGTTGAAGTTGACGACTACTGGGACATCTTGACGATAACTAGGACAAAAATAGTCGGATACTGGTACACAAAATGGGTCTTTTTTAGATATTTTAATTAATAGATTATTTATTAGTTTACCATTAATTACAAAAATAGATTTTCCGAAAAGTGTTATTAAATGAGGTTTTCTCGTCATAGTTTAAATATCACCGCTAAAAACAACAATGATGTGGCAAGACCTGTAAACGTCGCCAAGTTCAAAAACCGTCGAGTATTGGGCCGTTTACCTTAATTGGTTCTAGTTAACACAGCAAGCCATTACAAATCCATCCATCAAGCAAACAATATTTTTGTTTTCCCTCGGGAATATCTATTTTTTTCGGGATAAAAAGTACCCTATTATTTAATCCGGACTTCTAACTTTACGTCTGCAAAATTTCAAAGCAATCGGTTCAGTAGTTACGGCGTGAAAGCGGAACAAACAAACAAACAAACAAACAAACAAACTCACTTTCCGATTTATAATATTAGTAAGGATTAGTAAGGATTAAAGGCAAAGGCGGAGCGCTACGATGAAAATAGCAGTTGTATTTGTAAAAGAACCGAAAAGAACAAAAGAACACATTGACATCATGACAAATAAATCAAAAAAATAAGTCGCGTTCACGCTTTAGGATGCGTTCATATTTCCAACATAGAGACATCAGTACACATCGAGGTATGTCCTACATACTACAATCTATGAAACAATTTTACGAATGACTCATCAGCAGTACAACTCTTATAAGAACGAAATTGTCTACTGCACACCCTTTCGGTATATCGAGGGCTCATCAGCCGTAATATACTCCATATTAAAATCGCCACATTAATCTCATCACACCTACCCTATACTCTCAGCACCTAAAAGGCCGAGAGCCGTCAACTACACTTTCATTGTCGGTACAAACACCAGCACATCAACCTACCCGAATCTGTCAAATTTTACCAATCGAAAATTAACCTTCCACTATCGTGATAAGGTTGAAAATCTATTGCAGAAATTTGCGATTGTGGTAACTTGATGTGTTGTCGTCTGTACAAATGCGTTTATAATCACTGGCCGCGCGCCGGTAATTGCGTGCGCCGGCGCAGCTGCTAGATTGAGACGTTGTCGCATACGTCTTTATGTGCTAAGAAGTGGTGGTAATGTGAAGAAAGAGGTGTTAATTGAGAAATAATTGGGCTTTGAAGTGGGAAGGAGATAAGGAATGGAAAATGTGGCGAAACGTTTAGGATATAGCTGTGACCTACTATGTGGATCACCCCTATGAGGAAGAATACTTCGGCGATACCCGTGCTCTCGACCATAGGGTGACATGACAAGGCAACACCAGGCGGGTTTTTAGCCGGTAAGAGTCCGGCACGCCCCTCAACCGACCCCAGGCGGAGGATAGTCCATGAGGATTTTCCTCCTTATAAAACAAAATTTGGATCACCCCTGAAGGAAAAGAAAACTTAAACAGAAGCCAGTCGAGTTATTAAGTAGTTACAAAACAAGTGACAATAGTCTTCGTGAAGATGTGTAGGCGTCGATGCAAGTCTAGTGTTAACACGTGGTCCCCCCACAAAGATTGGAATTTCGTGGACATTATAGAAATGTAGGAAAACACTTTGTTATTACCTACTAGAAGAAACATGTTACTGGGGAGTTTGTTCCACAATTTCTTCTTCCCAGCCAAAACACATAGGAGGTGGTGAAGGCGGGCGTTTTTGGGGCTGCCTTTTGTATACTTGACCTTCAAAAAGTGCTGATTTTCAGCCTACTTTGAATAAATGCTTTTTGATTTTGATTTGGTTAGTCACAATGCCAGACAGTGTTGCACACCGTTGGAATGGCGCCTTAAGAGGGAGCTTAAATAATTTGCAATGGCAGTTACAAAGCTGCTGTTTAGACTGGACTGTAATGTTCTCTAATTAAACTTCTAAAGATTTTCTTTTTTTTTTTTTTAATAGCCATTTTACTGTCCCACTGCTGGGCACAGGCCTCCTCTCAAATTGACAGGGATTGAGCGAACTTCTAAAGATATCCAGGTATAATTCTAGTTGTTTAAATGTCTTAATTATTTGAGATTTGTATAAAGTTAGAGAGTCAGGTACTTATTGAGACGGTTGTATAAGTAGGTACCTATGACCAAACCTTAGCATATAATGATTGTACATACACCTTCATTAACACACTCCAAGCTTGCAAGATATCTCAATAAATGCAAGAGAGAAAGCTTTAATACAATTCCAAGTACCCACATGTATAATTGACACATCACTGTCAATAGCGTTTGACAGTCAAAAGACCAAAACCCAGTCACAACAGCCAAATCAATTTAGTTCACGCGAACAGATCATTAAAGTTGAATTAAAGCTATTTGTGTAACTCGTTCACCGTGAGAACCGTTCTCCGCTCACTCATTCGTTCGTTCACGATCTGCTAATAGGGTGTGCAAGAAATCATCATAATATCGCGGATAAGTGCCCGTTTATCTTTGATGAAGGTATTTATTCTGCTAAAATCTTTAAATTGCTTACAAGTAGTGGAGATCAAAAGCATCTGAGTGTTCCCTATCTGTATATGAACCATTCACAGTTTTTGTTTACGTGTTTAGGTTATACTTTTTCAGGGAATAGTAATATGGCTTAATCAAGGCAGATTCAGAGGATGAGTGGATTTAATTAGATATAATTGGACTGTCAAATCGCTCTTCTTGTACATTCAATCGTTTATTAAAACAGAAATAATTTCCTTTCACTAAACATTTAACGTAGATAGATTTATTAAACCGTTCAGTAGAACTCCTACTTACATGAATATGAAAGCCACTTTTAATGAATATTACAAGTAGTACTTTAATATTTTAGTACGTCTGAAACTGAAACTGCCTCGTTGGTCTAGTTGTCGCATAGCCGACTGCTGAGCACGAGGTCTCGGGTTCGATTCCCAGGACGGGCCGAAATCGCTTTGTGGGTTTTAGAAACTTTCACAAAGCAGCCCGGAGTTGGAAGTTGGTGATTGATATACCCGTGCATCGGAGAGCACGTTAATGTCGGTCCTGCGCCTGATCTCTCACCGGTCGTGTCGGATTGCCGTCCCATCGGGTTGTGAGAGTGAGGGAATAGGGAGTGCACCTGCGTCTGCGCAAATGCTTGTGCACTATAATATGTCCTGCGCAGCTGGCTGATCTCCTCATATGAGAACAGCCGCCGTGGCCGATAATCGGCTAGGACGCCATCACGTCTGAAAAATGAACAAAAGAACAGAAAACGGATGTTTAACACCTTATAAAAGATATTCTAAAGACCAGGACTATTCTTCACAAACTCCCGTCTTATAGACACCCGAATATTCTTGAAATGTCACTCCAGTTCCCATATTAATTTACAGTCGCCTGACAGTTGGTAATGTCCGACAATTTGTCGCTACACACTTCATGACAGATCCATTGTGATGCGACAAGTGATATCGACGACTTTTTTGTCGCATTGTCTTGGCTTTTAATTTGTGTATCAGTACCTAGGCAAGTACTTTTGGGGCCTGAAACTTTCAGGTTGGTGAGAGGAAAATACGTTTGCTGAAGTTAAACTTAATTATCTATTTAAGTCGGTAATTCTGGAGTTCTATTCTCACATATTGCTGGCGATTGACTATTTATAATTACAGTCATTTATTTATGATAAATATTATTGTTTTGTTGCAAACTATTGTAATGTAAAATACGAAGAAAAACTTCGTCAGAATTATTCCCTAAATATTCCCAAACTGTTCAAAACTTTAACAAAACAAGGTTTCCATTCGACCCACTACTAAAACCGCTTAGTACAGTAGCCCGTCATAGACAATACGTCCATAAACAAATCCTTTCACATCAATAACAGCACACAACGGGCGTTAACAACTGAAAACAATACAGCCTTTGTGGTGCGCCAGCGCAGAAGCCCAGACTTGTTTATTACCGTCCCTTTCTTACACACGACGTGTCAATAGTGCTGTCTTCCTCACAATGACATGTTAATATAGTCTTTGATACTGCGCCCCGCCCACGAACTTCGTTCTCTAAGAAGACCTATTATAGTCAGCAATTTCGCCTCGCTTGCAAGTTTATTTCGAATACGTTATGAGATTTCAAGAGTTTCAAATATTTATGGTTTTGCTGTCTGAAATCAAAGGCGTGGAAATTATCCTCGGTGGGTATGTAAGGGAATTTTGGATTATGGTGAAAGTTGGGACAGAAAATTTTAAAATAGTGTTCTTTTAATTATGAGATATTTCAGGAAAATTACGGAAATTATTTGTGCTTCGTTTATATGACCCATTTACTAGTAGGTACATAAACACCTTCCTAACACGTTCCAGTGAAATGAGTCTATAATCTATTCCCCATCAATCACCCGGATAGTATGTAAAAACGCGATAATACGATGTAGTTTATTAATGTAATCATGTGGTACATTTCTATTAGACATTAATCTGGCAAGGCGTCTGCTCGTTGGGCCTAACTATGTTTTAATTACGGACTACGGGCGAAACGGCTCAATGTTAATAATAATTACAGGGATCGCGCCGACTGTGCCTCGTTTAGATGGCAAAAATGTGTGAGCTAGTGGTCTAGCAAGTTGGGCTTGTTGGAAACATGCTCAGCTCAAGTGTTGTTTTGTACACAATATTGGCCCATGACTTTATAATAGACAAAGTTACAGTGTTGCCTGATTTAAAAGTAATAAATAGGTTTGACCACTACATCAGTAACACAGCCATTTAGTTCTATTGTAATCGTATTCACATTTTAAGAACATTGATTTATTGTTTGTATACTCCTTGTTCTAGTTGCCTCGTTGGTCTAGTTGTCGCATAGGCGGCTGCTGATCACGAGGTCTCGGGTTCGATTCCCGGGACGGGCCGAAATCGCTTTGTGGGTTTTAGAAACTTTCATAAAGCAGCCCGGAGTTGGAAGTTGGTGATTGATACACCCGTGCATCGGAGAGCACGTTAATGTCGGTCCTGCGCCTGATCTCTCTCCGGTCGTGTCGGATTGCCGTCCCATCGGGTTATGAGAGTGAGGGAATAGGGAGTGCACCTGTGTCTGCGCAAATGCTTGTGCACTATAATATGTCCTGCGCAGCTGGCTGATCTCCTTATATGAGAACAGCCGCCGTGGCCGATAATCGGCTAGGACGCCATTACTCCTTCAAAAAACTAATATCCAATTGTTAACTATTTTTTATATTAGCTTATCTTTGAATATATTTATTTAAATTAACCCTGGTCGATTTAAAAAAACAAAATCAATATTTTGTCATGTATCATTTTCACTTAGAAAATAACTCCTGAAATCTACTCTTATATCCCAATCACTGGCACGTTCAAACGCAGCACGCCAGGGGCGTATTGACGCCCGTACGAATACGATTCCTGGTTGAGTTGTAATCGTAATTAGTGAGGAAATTAGCCCCGAAGTGATGTTCCTCTTTAATTACTCATTAAACGTGAGACGCAACACGTTACATTATAAACTAATTAACGCTCACCATTCGTTGTTTACGAATGATTGCAAAGCTCATTTCAAACTTATTGTAGATATCTAATTTAAATGTATTTTTCAAATGTTAATTTAAATGAAAGATGTTCCTTATAGTAATGTACAGACGCCAACACATAAACCTACCACAGTCAGTCTTTCTTTAATAGATTTTCAACCTTACCACAATAGTGGAAGGTTAATGTTCGATCGGCAAAATTTGTCAGATTCGTATACGTTGACCTGCTGTCGTCTGTACAGGAGATGTGATTGGTAAAATAAGCAGTACATTGCTAATTACGAATTTACGACTTCTGAACGAGCGAATGTGAAGTTTTAACTTTTAGTTCAGCGTTCAATTGAGAAGTTGGTGCCACTATGCCTTCAGATGAATCTGCATGCTTTCATATAAATTAAACCCTTGACTTGGTAAATCTAGTACCTACTCACAAATAACAGTATATAGTATGTATGTACTTTACCCGGGACTTGTAAATATTTCATGAAATTGTAAGATTAAAATATACATCCTGAAAATTCGTAACTTTCATCTTCTTATGATTATGCTCCTAAGGAACTCTGCTACCTAATTATCTTTACGTGAAGTGATTTCTCATTTTTTTATTATACGTCCATTAATAGTTAAATTATCATAATTTCTGAAGTTTCGAAGTACTTGACATGCTCAGTTTATAAATCAATTTATTCGTAATTCCTTCAGTATTGTAAATTGTGAAGTTAACAACCGACACTAACTTGATCTGCGTGGGCGCACCGATATATTACCAATGTGTTATTTATTTGAATTATGGTTTAACACCTACGGCTTGACGACCTAACGACACTCCTATACTAAGGTATTATTTTTCAAATATTAAATGAGAATAATAAGCAACTTTTGAAGCTATACCTGCTAGAAGAAATATTTTCTTAAAAAACATTACCTTCTTTGTAGTAGGGTAAAAATAGCTACTAGGTATTTGTCACTTTAGCTATTTAAGGTACATTATATACCATTGACAGAACATCCATGCTTCTCATTGGTGCAGAGTTCCTGTGATTAGCGCATTCAAGCAGACAAACTATTTAGCTTTATTAAATTAGTAGATATAGATTCTTGACTTGAAGACTGTTGTGTTGTTTGCAATTATGGAAGCATCTGCTGTTTAGTAGTTCTTCTTTAATCCTACAGAAAAATAACAGAGGAGATAAACAAAAGTTTTTTTTTAATTTCACCAGTGGACCACATTAATGTTTCTCAATATGCACTCACAATTGCTGTCAACATTGTGGAAGTCTTTCAGTTTACAAAGTAAGAGAATAATATGAGGCGTGAATCCTCCCAGCGCGGCATGCGCACACGCCGAGCGAAGACGTGTAAATTATCTCATTGCCTTCGACATTTCTAACCACACCCTGCACTACGAGCGAAAATACAGTTAGCGGTAAACGGCACATAATAAACCACTACGAACGCCTATGAATTATCAAATAACTCAAAATGCAGAACAGGCGGCAATTTGAGGGTCTCACGACCGCGTCAAACTGTGATATTAACGTAATTTACGACGGCTAACTATACCGGATTGCGCCCCACTAGTGAGCTAATAACAGCTAGGCTATATCAATAAAAGCTATTAGCATCGATCAGGGTAAGTATCTGTCCCAGTGCATTACCTTAAATTGAGTTAAACGCCCCGCCCGTAATAACAGGTCGTGGTGCCGCGAGTGCCGTCCGACAGCCGCACGACGCCCGGCGCCGCACCGGGAGCGACGGCCATCGCCGCCAGATACGCGCGGAATAACGCGATAATGACGTCCAAACGCGATATGTCCGACCCTCGCTGTCCACTACGGAAAGTTTTCACTTTAATGTGTTGTGCTCTGTTTTCCACTTGATTGCTGCAATGGAGTTCGGTTTTATTTAATTTTGGGAACATTACCATTAAACGTTTACAGTTTCTGATGTTATTACAATTGCAGACTTTAAGAGATGGTTTTCGAAAACAACCGAACATGAGAGATCATCATCGAACCTTATCAGCAATTCTAAATTGTAACCTTAGCACGTCACGCTGGTTTTTGTCAAGAACACAGGCATTGGGCAATTCAAGTGAACACGTGTAAGTATTTCACAAACAATAATTAAGTTCTAGGTACCTACTTAGGCTTCAAAAGGAGCAAGGAACAAAGTCAGACTTTTACTAACAAACCATGGAGGTTAGTCAGTAAAAGTCTTTCACTCCCTCCCGTTGCACTTACGGCGCATTAAGTTGAGTAGAGTTAGAAGCATAACTTTAGAGTTTAGCGAGCAGGTGAGGTTTGTCAGCGGTGAGCTTAGGTACGTAGATAGGTATTCATCCATAAATCCATACAGCAAAACCTTTATACATAATCTAATACTAAGCAAGTACAGACGACAGCAAAGCAAGTTACCACAATCTATCAAATTTCTGCAAGTTTTTCAACCTAAACACAATAATGAAAGGTTCGAATAATGGAAGGAATGTTCGATTGGTAAAATTTTACAAATTCGGGTACCGTGATCTGCTGTCGTCTGTACATACCAAAATTACACCCCGTAACGGAAAAATTGCTGAAAAACTAACAAAAAAAAAACAGAAGAGAATATTAATTAGTAGGTAACACCAGTTTACACCAGTTTCCAATGTCCTCTTAAATCTCATAGATCTGCATTTACGATACCAAAGCTTGAGATTACCTGCCCTCTCGGAATTAAGATGTCATAATGTAAAATCGATTAGCAATCTACGCAATCACTCGACTAATTACGACTCGAGCCAGCAAATTGAACGGCCGACATCTTGGCTGATGGCCCACTCCATCATAGCACTGGTAATTCAAATAAAATATTATTCAAATATTGAATATGAATATATTAACATCGGTAAAGGTGTTAGATATATGACGAAGGGCTTACGGCGAGGCGAGAATTAAATCAAAATCAAAAAGCATTTGNTGTAAGATTAAAATATACATCCTGAAAATTCGTAACTTTCATCTTCTTATGATTATGCTCCTAAGGAACTCTGCTACCTAATTATCTTTACGTGAAGTGATTTCTCATTTTTTTATTATACGTCCATTAATAGTTAAATTATCATAATTTCTGAAGTTTCGAAGTACTTGACATGCTCAGTTTATAAATCAATTTATTCGTAATTCCTTCAGTATTGTAAATTGTGAAGTTAACAACCGACACTAACTTGATCTGCGTGGGCGCACCGATATATTACCAATGTGTTATTTATTTGAATTATGGTTTAACACCTACGGCTTGACGACCTAACGACACTCCTATACTAAGGTATTATTTTTCAAATATTAAATGAGAATAATAAGCAACTTTTGAAGCTATACCTGCTAGAAGAAATATTTTCTTAAAAAACATTACCTTCTTTGTAGTAGGGTAAAAATAGCTACTAGGTATTTGTCACTTTAGCTATTTAAGGTACATTATATACCATTGACAGAACATCCATGCTTCTCATTGGTGCAGAGTTCCTGTGATTAGCGCATTCAAGCAGACAAACTATTTAGCTTTATTAAATTAGTAGATATAGATTCTTGACTTGAAGACTGTTGTGTTGTTTGCAATTATGGAAGCATCTGCTGTTTAGTAGTTCTTCTTTAATCCTACAGAAAAATAACAGAGGAGATAAACAAAAGTTTTTTTTTAATTTCACCAGTGGACCACATTAATGTTTCTCAATATGCACTCACAATTGCTGTCAACATTGTGGAAGTCTTTCAGTTTACAAAGTAAGAGAATAATATGAGGCGTGAATCCTCCCAGCGCGGCATGCGCACACGCCGAGCGAAGACGTGTAAATTATCTCATTGCCTTCGACATTTCTAACCACACCCTGCACTACGAGCGAAAATACAGTTAGCGGTAAACGGCACATAATAAACCACTACGAACGCCTATGAATTATCAAATAACTCAAAATGCAGAACAGGCGGCAATTTGAGGGTCTCACGACCGCGTCAAACTGTGATATTAACGTAATTTACGACGGCTAACTATACCGGATTGCGCCCCACTAGTGAGCTAATAACAGCTAGGCTATATCAATAAAAGCTATTAGCATCGATCAGGGTAAGTATCTGTCCCAGTGCATTACCTTAAATTGAGTTAAACGCCCCGCCCGTAATAACAGGTCGTGGTGCCGCGAGTGCCGTCCGACAGCCGCACGACGCCCGGCGCCGCACCGGGAGCGACGGCCATCGCCGCCAGATACGCGCGGAATAACGCGATAATGACGTCCAAACGCGATATGTCCGACCCTCGCTGTCCACTACGGAAAGTTTTCACTTTAATGTGTTGTGCTCTGTTTTCCACTTGATTGCTGCAATGGAGTTCGGTTTTATTTAATTTTGGGAACATTACCATTAAACGTTTACAGTTTCTGATGTTATTACAATTGCAGACTTTAAGAGATGGTTTTCGAAAACAACCGAACATGAGAGATCATCATCGAACCTTATCAGCAATTCTAAATTGTAACCTTAGCACGTCACGCTGGTTTTTGTCAAGAACACAGGCATTGGGCAATTCAAGTGAACACGTGTAAGTATTTCACAAACAATAATTAAGTTCTAGGTACCTACTTAGGCTTCAAAAGGAGCAAGGAACAAAGTCAGACTTTTACTAACAAACCATGGAGGTTAGTCAGTAAAAGTCTTTCACTCCCTCCCGTTGCACTTACGGCGCATTAAGTTGAGTAGAGTTAGAAGCATAACTTTAGAGTTTAGCGAGCAGGTGAGGTTTGTCAGCGGTGAGCTTAGGTACGTAGATAGGTATTCATCCATAAATCCATACAGCAAAACCTTTATACATAATCTAATACTAAGCAAGTACAGACGACAGCAAAGCAAGTTACCACAATCTATCAAATTTCTGCAAGTTTTTCAACCTAAACACAATAATGAAAGGTTCGAATAATGGAAGGAATGTTCGATTGGTAAAATTTTACAAATTCGGGTACCGTGATCTGCTGTCGTCTGTACATACCAAAATTACACCCCGTAACGGAAAAATTGCTGAAAAACTAACAAAAAAAAAACAGAAGAGAATATTAATTAGTAGGTAACACCAGTTTACACCAGTTTCCAATGTCCTCTTAAATCTCATAGATCTGCATTTACGATACCAAAGCTTGAGATTACCTGCCCTCTCGGAATTAAGATGTCATAATGTAAAATCGATTAGCAATCTACGCAATCACTCGACTAATTACGACTCGAGCCAGCAAATTGAACGGCCGACATCTTGGCTGATGGCCCACTCCATCATAGCACTGGTAATTCAAATAAAATATTATTCAAATATTGAATATGAATATATTAACATCGGTAAAGGTGTTAGATATATGACGAAGGGCTTACGGCGAGGCGAGAATTAAATCAAAATCAAAAAGCATTTGTTCAAAGTAGGCTGAAAATCAGCACTTTTTGAAGGTCAAGTTTACAAAAGACAGCCCCAAAAACGCCCGCCCTTCACCACTTCCTATGTGTTTTGGCTGGGAAGAAGAAATGGTGGAACAAACTCGCCAGCAACACAATTCTGTCTGTATGGTTTGAAGAACCAACTGTATACAAATCAATACATGTAGTATACAAAAATTAATGTACCTAGTATAGTAAAATATGACGTATTTGACCATGTTGGCTAGTACACACATTCTTACCTATACCTGTTAATGATAACTCAAGCGTCTACAAAAGTGTCACAAGAATTCTATTGCCTCCATTCTATAAAAAGGAGAAACTAAGTATTTTGCGAAATGGTAATATAGGGGAATCTTTAAGCAAATTTTTATCGTGATGATAGTGACCGCAGGTCACCAAATTTCATTCTAACTTACATTTAATGGAAGGTAGGATAATTTGTGGAGGTCGTATATGGGGTTGCCCCATGTGGCACACTGGTTCTCAGCCGCATCCGATGAGACTGGAAGCCGACCCCAACATAGTTAGGAAAAGTTACGCAGATGATGAACTGAATTGCTTGCTGCGGAACACTGAAAACTTTGGTGTGGGTATGTAATTTAAGGGTATAACATTATTTAACACATTGAGCAAATGGTTTGCACCAAAATTATTATAACATTACGTTTTTTAAAGAGGACGGATTTTGACCAAAAGTCATTCTGCATCCAATGACAGTATCAAACTCACAACCAAAATACTCCTGAAACTTTGACCAATCAAGTGCATTCTCTATGGCTGTTTCGAAATTTAGCGCAGACATCTTCGTACCCCCTCTTCTCCCCGGAATGAAACACCCCAGTAGCGCTGTCTCCTTCGCTCTAATTGGTTGCTTGAGCCTCGGAATCCAATTAGTGGTGAGCGGAGCGGGGTGCACTGAATTTATTATGTGGACCTTGTTTAGTTTGTTGGCCTTTTTAATTGAAACGTAGTGCGTAACCCGCCCGCTGCCCGGTTAATGAATACAACTACGTAAACAGTTTTCTTTTGCAACTATTTACCTTATCTAAAAAAGGAAAACGTGAAAGTTGATGTTGAATTAAAATAGAAACAAAAGTTTTATATTTCAATCTATTTGTAATGATGACCTAAAAACATTATTAAAAATTGAAGTTCATGGCCAAAAATACTTATAAAACTTTAAGTTTATTTACTGATATCTGAAGTTCTAATAATATTATCAACTCAATTGGTCATTATATTTTTTTAACGTCGCTATTCTGGAAAGGGCCTACTAGGGCCATCTAGAGGCGAATAGACAAACACAATTCACCAGTTAGTAGCGCCATCTGGCATCGAGTAGCTGTTGCTACCATATTTGTAATTGCACTACTAGATGTCGCTAGTTACAAATGAACTAGAAATTATTTTTAAGATTATTTTTACGCATAATAAATGATAATGAAGATTATTTATATTTTATGCAAGTAAGTCATTTATCTAAAATTATAAACGGAAATGTAAAAACAATGAATGAACGAGTACATTTCTATTTATTATCTGTATCATTCCTACATATTCACCTTGGTCACCCTTCGTTTACCTGTCTAGGCCAGTCTGTCTCGCTCGATTTCTGTCACTCACACGGGTTGGTGTTTTGTATTGTTAAAAACTTTTCAAAAGATTGTTTGCATTGTAATAATGCTTATCTAACCATTTTCATCATTAAAATTTACAGATTGCAGCATAAAACAATTCTGCAAGAATTTTAGTAACTTCAGTTCGGTAGCAGAAAAACGCAGAAACCAAAATGTGAGTACTTTCAAAAAGCCTTTCTAAAACATATTTCGCTTTTCACTAAACATGATTGTTTTCATTTATATGCGTCTTTTTGTAGGAGTTTCGTAGATCTTGCAACGCTGACTATGCATCGGCGAAACGAACTGGAAGCTAGGCTGAATATATTCCATGAGAAATGTGATCGCGCGGTTGAAGACATAAAAAAGTTGAAAACTAAGGTAATTCGTTAATTTGTTACTTTTTTGTAGGTAACTGTAAAATAAAACGTAAAGTGAATAATTTATGTGTGAAGACAAACATAATAGTGCTGTTAACCTAAATTATCTTTGCATTATTAGAATGTGGATTCTAAGCTCTGTAAAATTTGTTTGTTTACTTAGTTTTTATCAAGTACCATGAAAGTTGTGTTTTTGGTGAGGAATTTTGTAAATTTTATTTTATTAAACCTTTTTGTTTTTTAATAAGATACAACTTAAAAGTGCATGTTTGAATGTTTCTAAACTCATACTCCTAACTTTCAAAAATAAAAACCTTTTAAATATGCCACATTTTAAACATAGTGATAGAAATTCAAGGCAGCACATCATTGTAATAGCTATTTTAAAAATAAAACTGGCTAACACAACAGGTTCCTTATTTAAAACTACAGTGACTGGCAATAAAAACTGTCAAAGACTCTATTGTGTATTCACAAAGGAGTTTACAATAGACATTAAAAACTTTTCCACCATTGTTGCAGACTCAAGGCTTTGTCCTTCAGTTGAACTGTGACCCGTCGGAGCTCAAGGAGCGGTTCCTTAGCGCCATGAAGCAGCTTGATGAGTACATGTATCTTATTACTGACTTCAATCTTTCTGTTTCTAAACTTGGTATGTTGTTTATGTAAATATCAAATTACATTAGTGTTCAAATGAAAAAACTATGGACTAAGTAATAACATGGAATAAAACATATAAAACTCATGAGCGTGAATACTGCTAATTTCATTCCCATAGCTTTATGGCTTATGGTTGCAATATTATTTTTAAAGTCATTAATAGTATTTAAATAATTTTATTGATCACTGGTTTAAATTCATACAAGTCCAAACAGTTCTAAGATAAACGATCACATCCAATCATAAACCTACATATTTGAAATAGCCACAAAATCCTTTTAACATGTTACATAATTTCAGATGAAGCACCAGTAGAATACACTCCAGTCCAGGACACGTTCACTAAGCCACTGCAGCCATCAGGACCCTTAGCCCCCTTCAACCTCATTGACGCGCTGAGTGAGCCAGCCCCCTCCACGTCTACCGCCTGCTCTAACAACTGCCCCCCGGAGAAACCAAAGAGAGTAAAGACACCGAAAGCTGACCAGACGTTGATTGTGTTTTCAAGCACATCGTCATCTGAAGAAACGGTGTCTCAAGCGAAAAATGAGGTGGTTGCTAAAGAAGTTCAGTGTGAATTGGGGGTTGAATTGAGCAATATTAAAATTGAAGGTAAGGTTTCTAGTTCTGGTACTGATATCATCATCTGCCTAGCCTATTCCCAACTATGTCTGCTTCCCCTCTAACCGGATGCAGCTGTGAACCAGTGTTTTATATGGAGGGACTGCCTGTCTGACCTCCACAACCCAGTTACCCGAGCAACCTGGCACCCCTTGGTAAGACTGGTTGTCAAAGATGTTCAAATGACAGCTAAGACCCAACAGTTTATCGTGCCTTCCGGAACACGAAAGAACTCGTTCTGACAAGATGGTCACCCATCCACGGACCGGCCGCGCCAAGCGTTGCTTAACCTTATGATCGATCGATCCGCACGGCTTTGACTTAAATAAAAAACAGCTAGTCTAGTTTAAGAAATAAAAAGTGGCACATTTTTTATATTTTACTGCCTGTTTCTTATGAAATATTTGGTTACATTGGTATTCTCAACTAATTCAAAACTAGTTTTACCTTGTTTGAGTAACGTTTACATAATATACACATTGATATTCTACTACTGTATCTGTTCTCAATGACTTCCGAAGCGTAAGCGTGTGACAAAACTAACTTGGGTACCTATAAACACATGACTTGTTGTCTGTAACTTTTGTTCACAACCTATTGATTATCTCTTAAAATTAAGTACATAAACCTTCGATTAAGGACTCACTCGTGGATAATGTAGCTATCGAACGGTGAAATAATTTATTATTTACAAACAATTTTACCTCTTTACAATATTAGTATAGATGAGGTTGCGCACCTGCGGAGCTAACGCAGCGTATTCATTTACCCTTGCACTGACTCTGTAGTTGTCTGCGCTGCGTAAATCTTTATCGAACTCCTTGGACAAACGCTAGTGTGAAGCCGCTGTTAAACAGTACTTTGAGAAACATACAAGGGCGATGTAATAGAAACTCCTTACACAGACCTGAATACCAATAAACGAAATGTAAACACTTATTTCTCATAGAACCTCCACCGGCACCGTTAGGCAGCAGCAACCTGCCCGCCCAAGCTGTGCTGGAGACGGACCACGCGTACGAGGCCACCATCATGCACATAGACGGCGCCTTCTTCTGGCTTATTACTGAAGACCCTGCTGAGCTGCAGAGGTAAGTTATAATAAGCTAGGTTCAGTTTTTAAGCACCTTATTATAGTCGTCTTAAAATGTACCGGTTTTAGTCGTCATCATGATGTCTTTTTATTGTTCCAAAGCTGAGCACAGGCCGTCTCTTACTCAAAGAAGAATTGAGCGTTAACGACCGCGCCTGCACAATGTGGGTTGGTGATTTCAGACTTTATACTCCAGGTTTCCTAGAGATTTTTTACTTTAGCTTTAACCACTCATTGGTGTCCAAGATATGCTTAAAAAGTACCGGTTGTAGAGTAACGTATATCTGTTTATCCCTTTCCAGTCTAATGGAGGAGATGACGAACTTCTACAGTCAGAACCACAAGGAGATTACACTGAATGAAGTAAAGGCACTCACTTGCTGCGCGTACTATGACGACGAGAGCCAATGTTACTACCGGGGACTGTTCCTTAAGCTCACTGAAGTACGTATAATCTAGTCAAATGACTAACCTGTGATATAGATACGTCGCAGCAAACTGGTAGAAATAGCCAGCCAATCAAATAGGTAGCCCTTTGGTTGATTTTATTTCAACCAGTTGGCTGCAAAAAAACATTTCTATGGCATTCATCGTCATCTGCTGTCACCCGCTCAAACTCTGATCCACATTCTGAAGTCAAAAAGTTGGTAAATGATCCTGTCCACACCCCTGTTCTATTTGATCCATACTTCGAGTGACAACCTGTATGTCAGATTATATTAGAAAAATATAAACTGATGTATTTTATCTTTGTACCCTTTTCTCAAACATTTGCATGCTGTTTTATAACTGCGGAATGTGTCTAGCACTGTAAGAAAATTTTGTACCAACTCTTGTACCACATTTTATGCAAATAAATGAAATTATTATTATAAATTGACCACTAGGATACCGAAATGGCGGAGCTGTTCGTGGTGGACACGGGCGAGATGCGCGCCGCGCCCGTGGAGTGCGTGCAGCCGCTCTACACGCGCTTCTGCGCCAAGCCGCCCTATGCACGCTGCTGCTATCTCGCGGGGGTAAGGCAACAACATAACTGTAGCGGTACCTACACCGCCATCTACACAGTGGAAGACGTACTATCCTGCATCGCGCAAGCAGTGTTCACACGCAACTAGGAAACATATAGATCACCCCGACAACTATCGGGCAGTAGCCCTCCGGACACAACACCCGTCCGGTCGGAAGATCTTCCCTTTTCTCCGAGGTGTGATGAGCTATACTCTCTGCTCTCATTCCTTCACAGTGGCGACCCCGAAATGAACGTCAGCGCTATAGGCTATAGGACGACAGCAGGTTAACCTACCCGAATCTGTAAAATTTTACCAGTCGAACATTAACCCTCAACTATTGTGATAAGGTCGAAAATCTAGTGAAGAAATTTGACATATTGTGATAGGTTGATGTGCTGGCGTCTTTACTAGCTTCTACCCGCGGTTTCACCCGTGTCAGTGCCGTTGGAACTGCAAAACATCCGGAGTAAGCTTGGTCGGCTTTCATCCAAAAAATCATTTTTGTTATATGAGAGCCCCCTAAAATTCTTATTTTGGTATAGATTTTAGTGGTAACAAAAATATCTTTGAAAATGTTGAACTCTTTAGCTATCGTGGTCTATGTGTTACTACCTGGTGAAACATGACAGCGAAGTTTTAGCTATAAGGACTCGTTTTACTCTTTGGAAACCTATTAACTAGGTCTCCTCGATAAATAGGCTATATAACACAGAAGGAATTTTACAAACCACCAGTGTTTTGACTAGTTGTTCAATATTTTGAACTTGTTGTTTGCAGGTAGATCTACTTAGTTACCAGAACAAGAGCTTGATGGAGAAGCAAGAAGATTTCATGAAAGGTTACATCGGCGTGCAGTGCACCATTGAAGTTGATGACAAGTTAGTACTTTATAAACTAAGTTTTACACGTGGCTTTACTCATCATGTTCAAACTACCTCCTGGAACGAATGATCGAATATGAAAGCAATAAAAATCTTTGGTATGGTTCAGAATCTTTTTTTTTTTTTCTGTGTATAAAGTTTAAGATTTTGCATTTTAAGCTTTATACAGACTAGGCGTGCAAGCTTTCGACGTGACTCACGAAAATGGTTTATATTTAGTTTTTATGCACCTCTCCCCTCTTNACGGACCACGCGTACGAGGCCACCATCATGCACATAGACGGCGCCTTCTTCTGGCTTATTACTGAAGACCCTGCTGAGCTGCAGAGGTAAGTTATAATAAGCTAGGTTCAGTTTTTAAGCACCTTATTATAGTCGTCTTAAAATGTACCGGTTTTAGTCGTCATCATGATGTCTTTTTATTGTTCCAAAGCTGAGCACAGGCCGTCTCTTACTCAAAGAAGAATTGAGCGTTAACGACCGCGCCTGCACAATGTGGGTTGGTGATTTCAGACTTTATACTCCAGGTTTCCTAGAGATTTTTTACTTTAGCTTTAACCACTCATTGGTGTCCAAGATATGCTTAAAAAGTACCGGTTGTAGAGTAACGTATATCTGTTTATCCCTTTCCAGTCTAATGGAGGAGATGACGAACTTCTACAGTCAGAACCACAAGGAGATTACACTGAATGAAGTAAAGGCACTCACTTGCTGCGCGTACTATGACGACGAGAGCCAATGTTACTACCGGGGACTGTTCCTTAAGCTCACTGAAGTACGTATAATCTAGTCAAATGACTAACCTGTGATATAGATACGTCGCAGCAAACTGGTAGAAATAGCCAGCCAATCAAATAGGTAGCCCTTTGGTTGATTTTATTTCAACCAGTTGGCTGCAAAAAAACATTTCTATGGCATTCATCGTCATCTGCTGTCACCCGCTCAAACTCTGATCCACATTCTGAAGTCAAAAAGTTGGTAAATGATCCTGTCCACACCCCTGTTCTATTTGATCCATACTTCGAGTGACAACCTGTATGTCAGATTATATTAGAAAAATATAAACTGATGTATTTTATCTTTGTACCCTTTTCTCAAACATTTGCATGCTGTTTTATAACTGCGGAATGTGTCTAGCACTGTAAGAAAATTTTGTACCAACTCTTGTACCACATTTTATGCAAATAAATGAAATTATTATTATAAATTGACCACTAGGATACCGAAATGGCGGAGCTGTTCGTGGTGGACACGGGCGAGATGCGCGCCGCGCCCGTGGAGTGCGTGCAGCCGCTCTACACGCGCTTCTGCGCCAAGCCGCCCTATGCACGCTGCTGCTATCTCGCGGGGGTAAGGCAACAACATAACTGTAGCGGTACCTACACCGCCATCTACACAGTGGAAGACGTACTATCCTGCATCGCGCAAGCAGTGTTCACACGCAACTAGGAAACATATAGATCACCCCGACAACTATCGGGCAGTAGCCCTCCGGACACAACACCCGTCCGGTCGGAAGATCTTCCCTTTTCTCCGAGGTGTGATGAGCTATACTCTCTGCTCTCATTCCTTCACAGTGGCGACCCCGAAATGAACGTCAGCGCTATAGGCTATAGGACGACAGCAGGTTAACCTACCCGAATCTGTAAAATTTTACCAGTCGAACATTAACCCTCAACTATTGTGATAAGGTCGAAAATCTAGTGAAGAAATTTGACATATTGTGATAGGTTGATGTGCTGGCGTCTTTACTAGCTTCTACCCGCGGTTTCACCCGTGTCAGTGCCGTTGGAACTGCAAAACATCCGGAGTAAGCTTGGTCGGCTTTCATCCAAAAAATCATTTTTGTTATATGAGAGCCCCCTAAAATTCTTATTTTGGTATAGATTTTAGTGGTAACAAAAATATCTTTGAAAATGTTGAACTCTTTAGCTATCGTGGTCTATGTGTTACTACCTGGTGAAACATGACAGCGAAGTTTTAGCTATAAGGACTCGTTTTACTCTTTGGAAACCTATTAACTAGGTCTCCTCGATAAATAGGCTATATAACACAGAAGGAATTTTACAAACCACCAGTGTTTTGACTAGTTGTTCAATATTTTGAACTTGTTGTTTGCAGGTAGATCTACTTAGTTACCAGAACAAGAGCTTGATGGAGAAGCAAGAAGATTTCATGAAAGGTTACATCGGCGTGCAGTGCACCATTGAAGTTGATGACAAGTTAGTACTTTATAAACTAAGTTTTACACGTGGCTTTACTCATCATGTTCAAACTACCTCCTGGAACGAATGATCGAATATGAAAGCAATAAAAATCTTTGGTATGGTTCAGAATCTTTTTTTTTTTTTCTGTGTATAAAGTTTAAGATTTTGCATTTTAAGCTTTATACAGACTAGGCGTGCAAGCTTTCGACGTGACTCACGAAAATGGTTTATATTTAGTTTTTATGCACCTCTCCCCTCTTCCTCGCATTATTGGACAGCACCTAGCCCGTACGTAGCTCTATAGTATAAATGTTTTTTTTTTTTGCCAGCACTTCGGAATCTCTAGGCGTGTACGTGGTGTTACCTTCAGGCGAGATCCTCAACGACATCATAGTTCAACAAAGACTAGCTTTACCAAGTAAGACTATTGCTTAGGTGGAACTTACATACTCATTCTGACGTCGGTTCAGACCCTTATTTATACTAACATAATGAAGAGGACACATCTTTTTCTTTATTTGTACCTTGAAGGCTTTCAAACTAGCGTACTGATTTTAAAAATTCTTTCACTGTTGTAAAGCTAGGCTATCCCCGAAATCATAGGCTATATTTTTCCCGGGTAGTTCCCACGGGACGCGGGTGAAACCACTGGCAGAAGCTAGTCAGTCATATAAGTGATTACCATCACAGAATAAATTGAGACGCCAGAATGAAATAAAAGAAAATATAAATAATCCCAGTGTTGCCACCAACGTAATATAATATGCTTTACTCTAGTAGATAAGCCGCAGGAAACACAGAAGAGTGAAGAGCATACCGCGGCGCCACTCGAGACTGACTTGGATATAACTGACTGTCCAGAATACGAGGACCCAGTAGAAGCAGTCACGGTAACTATATACTACTTCATATAGTAATGGCGTCCCAGCTGATTGTCGGCCATGCGGGTGTCAGCCAGCTGCGCAGGACATTTTTAGTGTACGCACATTTGCACAGACACAGGTGCACTCCCTATTCCCTCACTCTCATAACCCGATGTGCCGGCAATCCGACACGTCCGGAGAGAGATAAGGCGAAGGACCGACATTAACGCTTTCCGATGCACGGGTGTATCAAACACCAACTTTCAGGCTTCGGGCTGCTTTGTGAAAGTTTCTAAAACTCCTTGGAACAATGCAACTAGTTTGACTTTTCATAAGAACCTGTAATAAGTATACTTGAAATAAAAAAAAAATGACTTGAGTTTGACTTGTCTTGACTTTCCAGGGTTACAGTAATCGAGACGAGGCAGATATCTGCAAACACTATAAGGGAGGCCCTGAAAAAACTTGCTTCAAAGGAAAACGGTGCACCAAGAAGCACATACTCAAACATCCAGGTTGGTTACAAACTAATTGTTTAAACTATATCCAATCAACGTTAATTTGATGTTGGTAAAGACTACAAAGTGTCATTCGATTCACTTTGTTATCTAGAAATTTGTACATAGAACAATAGTTCAGCAAAACATTTGCAAAGTAACAATTTAGGAAAACAAATGTGGTGTCGTTTTTAGTAAATATCTAAAAAAAAAATATAAACAAAAAAAGGTGAATAATTGAAAAGTAAATAATTCCTAGTGCTGCTTTTCATTAGGATACGAGACTTATTCCATCGGAATACAGTTAAAGCCACGGGCGAAAACTATAGTTATTAATAAATATGTTTACTTCGCAGACGGGTGGACATTAGACCAGATACCAGTGATGGCTAAGTGCAGCTCATTGCCGCTGCCAGCCCCCGGCACGTGGCACAAAGTGCTCGTCACCTGCGTATGCCACTACGATAGGATATACGTACAATTGTGTACGGAGAAGAAAGGTTAGTGGTAACTCGTCCATGATTCTTCTTCTTATTTATAAATAATTGGGACTTAATCGCGTTGCCCTGCTAATATTATAAATTCGAAATTTTTTATGTTTTGTTACTTTTTCACGCAAAAATTGCTCAACTGATTTTGATGAAACTTGGCAGTAATATCCTACTTATATTATAAATGTGAAAGTTTGTGAGGATGCATGTATGTGTATGTAAGTTTGTTACTTTTTCACGCAAAAACTGGTCAACGGATTTTGATGAAACTTTGCAGTAATATAGCTTATATACCAGAATAACATATAGGCTACTTTCTATCCGGGTGCGGGAAGTAGGTCTCTCAGGGCGAGAGGAAATGTGACAGCTTTTACAGACGCTAGCACATCAACCTACTACAATCTGTCAAATCACTTCAACAGATTTTCAACCTTATCACAATAATAAAGGGTTAATGTTCGATAGGTAAAATTAGACAGATTCATATAGGTTGACCTGCTGTCATCTATACCATAGTATAATAATATTATGTATGTTGTTTCAGATGATGAGATCCCTGGTTTCGGCGTAGTACTGCCGCCGACGACGCTGGAAGCGTTATTACGTGACATGAACAGTCCCGCCACACGGATTGCATATAAACCACTTACGGTAACTAGTTTTTGCTATTTATTTATTTCAATGAGCTGAAAAGTTTGTCATATTAATGGGGATGTTGACGAAAAAAATATTGGACACATTTTTTTTAACAAAATCTTCATAAAAAGTAATCGTGCAAGAATATAAATTATTTATCTATCAATCAATAATAAGCTTTTGACCATCATTTGTGTGTTTCTAACTTAAGTGTTCCCATTCCATTATTTTTAAAATTTATTCTGCTATTCGGAAATTAGAGAAATTCAACAAATCAAAAACCATGAAAATACGGAACAAACATGACTGTTGTATATTTAGGACTAGTTTCAGAGGTTTCAGATAGATCTGACAAATAATGACATAGAAAAGTAGTTAAATATTATCTGTCAGATAGCTTATGATTTTTATGTGAAGGAACTAAAATAAGTGGTTTTGTCAGATTGCTCCAGCGCTGGGCGAGTTCGTGGCGGCGTTGTACCCGGTCGACAACATGTGGTACCGCGCGCGAGTGCTGTCCGTCACCAGGGCTGACCAGAGCGTCGAGGTATGTAATACATGACATAAACAAAAATCCCGTAATATTATGTAATATTCATATCTTATATGATGTCATTACATAATAATACAGGAATCTTTTTAACCGACTTCCCAAAAAGGATGAGGTTCTCAATTCGACCGTATTTTCTTTTTTTTTTTTACATAGTCCGCTCATTTTTTAATGAAGTGTTTGAGTGATCTTTCAAGGTAAACAGCCAGGTGTTGCTGGGGAGTTGCTTGCGTCACTTTTCCTAATAAAAAAAACGTTTTGGGTGCTGTCTTTGTATTTTATTTTTTACGTCCATAAAATACTGATTTTCAGCATAGATTAATTTATTCTGTCAAAATTGCATACTGCTTCCAAAATATTTTTTTTTATTCGCAGGTGATGTACATAGACTACGGCACGACGCTGTTCGTGCGGGAGGACCAGCTGCGTTGGCTAGAACCCCGGCACATGGTGCTGCCGATGCAGGCGCTGCGCTGCGTGCTGGCGGGCGTGCACTCGCGGTCGCAGCGCTCGCAGCAGTGGGCGCGGGCCAAGCGCGCGCTCAGCGACATGGTGCTCGACTGCACTGTCGACGCGCATGTCATGTTAGTATAGCCACGACTAACTTATGGGTTACAGGGGTTACACGATCAGTCTGGCGTCAGTCCATTCCATCAGTCTGGTCCAGAATCGGCACATTCTGGACGAGACTGATGGAAAGGACTGACGTCAGACTGATCGTGTAACCTCTTTCTTAAACTTCGCAACTTGTACACATATTTTAGACAACAACACGGGTCTTGCGCCGACCGTGGTCACGCCTGTCAGCCAGTCTACCCGTAACCACGGTCGGTGCAATTCGGCCGAAACGTCGCCGAAAGACCCGTGTTGTTGTCTAAAATATCGTGCAAAACTTTATGGCGGCTTGGAAAAAACGAATCGCGAGAGTTGCTTCTCAGTAACCCTTTTTAGGGTCGGAAGTTAGTTGCGTGCTGTCGCTTTTGACGAGCTATGCAGGTCTCCTTAATTCACTGTGTAGGTCTGAAAAAAATATTGAGTTTTTGTTTAATTTTTTTTACGTCAATGGAATCAGATATCGATACCTAGCAATACCTTAACGGATCGGACACGGTTTTCTTTACATATTGAAAAAAATAATTCACCATTGTCTTATGTTACAGCGCTCGTGGTTACGACGAAATAACCGTCGAATTATTTGACAAGGATGGCTACAGCATAGCACAGCAGTTAGCAGCCATTGACATGGTGGAACTCTCTGAATACAGCGTCGTTGACGATAGCCAGGTCACCAACAAGATCATAGTGCCTTAAACAAGCATTTACATGTCACCCTTCGGCTTTAGCGAAGGGCGTGACATAGTTTCACTTGTAGAAATATTACTGCACCGGGCGATTGCAAAATAATCGTTAGTCTAAGAGCTATCTTGCCAATACTTTGATTAAAGATTTCAGTTGACTAACTGGTTTCAAGTCAGTTTTTATTCGGCATTTCCTTATTTCTAGGGTTCACTTTAAGTTACATAAAATTAACTGCATTTTTGAAAATGGCATTTTCTGATAAAATGCACAAATAGACAACACTGAAAGTGCCTGACTGTTAATTGTAAAGTTACTTCTGACATAATCAATTTATTTTACATGTATTATTTTTCTTGTATAAAAGTTATGTCTGTATATCGTGTTATACAAGATCTGTTGTATTATGTGTTCCTGGATTGTACAGACGACAGCACATCAAATTACCACAATCTGACAAATTTCTGCAATAGATTTTCAACCTTACCACAATAGGGGAAGGTTAATGTTTGATTGGTAAAATTTGACAGATTCGGGTAGGTTGACCTGCTGTCGTCTGTACTGTTATTTTTTGTTAGCGTTTTTATCTAAATGTTATGTTTGCTTTACATTATTGTGTTTAAAAAAACCTTTTAATACTTGCTGTGGTTCTTGCAGTGTTATCCCTAAATTATCCTTATAATTGGCCTTGCTTATTCTATGATTGTTAATTCGCCGCACGTGGATAAAAGTAACATTTATGTTATTCTGATATATCTATAAGATGCTAAGTGCTAAGTGCACTGCTAAGTGTCATCAAAATCCATGCAATAGTTTTTGCGTGGAAGAAAACAGACAAATTGATACGTTCTTAAAAACTTACGCGTGTATAGTATTAGAAGGATGAGATTTTATAATAAATGAGGAACTGAGAAATGTGATAGGATAATATTATAGGCAAACTTTATATATAACGTTATACAGACAGACAGTATATCAAGTTACCACAATCTGTCAAATTTCTGCAATCGATTTTCAACCTTATCCCAATAGTGGTAGATTAATGTTTGATTGGTACAATTTGACAGATTCGGGTACCGTGACCTGCTATTGTCTGTACCTAAACTACATTAAGTACATATGTATATGAATATATTTTTCTTTTGTTAAGCTAACTCGAATATTAGGATTAAGTAGATGTTGCGATTTTTGTTTATTTATTTGTGATGATTATGCTGTGTGCAATACACAACGTGACATGTTTGGCCATCTAGAACGGGACAGTTTGTTAAAGGGTCGTTCACGAATAACATGAGTAAACTAGAGAGATGAGAGATTAACCCTTCACACGCGTGGGCAATAAATCGAAACTTTAGGTTTTCACTTAGGCTTTAACTTAGGGTTCGATCAAAATCTCTCTTTTTTTGTCGACAAAATGAAGTAAAATAATGAAACATTTTGGTTTACTTAAACTAAAATGTTTCTAGGCTTAATTATGGCAAAACCTTCTGTATTCATAAAACAAACACTGAATAGTTGAATATCGCGGGAGAAGGTTAAAAAACCTCGAAAAACTGCTCACGCAATATATGGACGCACCCTACAGTGACAAACGAACGAAAGATAATAAGTTTGATCAGATTCCTATTTTAGTGATATTAATTGTTTAAGTTTTTTAATCAAACATTTTTGTAGTCTGTAAAAAGCTGAAATGACTGTTGTATGATTTAAAATAAAGCTTTATACAAAGTAATGTTTTTTTTTCATCACAAAACAGGATTAGGTGAGAAAAACACAGAGTGCTTTTAATAAGAGTTTTATTATAACGAATCGACGCAAAGAAATCGCTCCATAACCCCCGCGATAAGGCACTTCACTCCGCATATAATTTTCAAATACAAATTAAATAGTAGACGCCAGCAGATCAACCTACCCGAATCTGTCAAATTTTACCAATCGAACATTCCCCTTCCAGTATTGTGATAAGGTTGGAAATCTATTGAAGAAATTTGACAGATTGAGGTTGGTTCATGTGCTGGTGTCTGTACACACAACTAGTCAAGCAAACAGTAATTACAATGAATAGTTTTTATACCATAATCAGTTGCAAACAGATTCAGAATGAGATTCTAAGTTATACCTGCATAATCTGAAATCACACCAAAATCTTGACCACAAAAACAATTTACTGGCTCAAAACAAGCCTTACAAAAGCCGCTATTTTTTATATTACAAATTTTGAATCACACTATACCTCAGGGGGTTCCATTTCAACCTAAATTGAAAACAGATTGTTATATGTTACTATTTGGTATACAATCATAATGATACACTACCTAAATCTTACAAGACTAGAAATTAATATTGTATGGTATATTTACTTAATGTTACAGTTAATATAGTAGATTATAATAAACATTGAACACTCCAGGCGAAAACGATTGTAAAACTACATGCATTAATAAATATTCTTAATTTTATATGAAGAATTCTTTGTCAAGGAAAACCAAGATCAGCTGAATAACCAATGCTTGTGGTGACTAAAGATCTATAATTATACCAAAATCCACTAAATTCAGACTTAATTTGAATGCAGCTCCAGCAGAAAATATTAGTCCTACCAAGGTCAAGTGATTCACTGCCTAAATTGGTTTTGAAATTATCAGAATGAACCTGGATATATTCCTTTGACAATTTACTAATGGAATATAATGATATAAATACAAGATGAATGACTAGACACCTTATTGCTAGCTGTGCAAGCTACATATACAGCAAACCAGCATTATATTTGGCAAATCGAAACTGTATATTTCAGCAGGATATATTGTAAAGCATGATGAATATATGGATATAATATTGTAACTTTAAACATCAGTAATAAACAGTTTGGGTAATTCTGACTCTAAACGAATAACCCTTACTAGGGAAGTCAGGCTCCAGTTATCATAGGGATTAGAGTTCTTTGGTGTATACTCGGGGGCCACAAAGGTACTGTAATAGGATATCAGTTCATGGGACTGATCTCCATCAAGGTCGGCTATCATCAATGACTTCTCTTGGTACTCCAGGTCAGGCTGGCACAGTGGAAGTGGTGTTTTACTTTCAATTGGCCCTCGGACACATATCTGCACAATATCCGTTTGGCTAATATTCACATTGTGGGTCTGTAACTTGTCAAATAACACCAGGACAATCCTCTCAGAAATATCATGAACTGTGAAGTTGGTGTATTTAATAAAAGCCGATATTGATGCAACATCTATAGTGGAGCGGTAGAACATGTCATTAATGTTCTTTGGACTTTGATTCTGAACATTGTATCTGACTTCATCAATCTTCAGTGCACCCTTTGCCAGGTGTGCACTGTTCCACTGTCATAATTTTAATACAAACCCCCGGATAGAGTTTGCAAAAGCAAATGAGCTGGGCCTCATAGCGTAAACATTGTTTGCAGTGTACTCCCAACTGACATTAGTGGTGCCATTCCTCTCCAACATCAGTTTTAGATAGACTCGGCAAGAATTGGGACATTCTCCTGAATTTTCTACTTTCAATTTTCCTGGACCATTTGTAAAGGTCTCAATGGTGTTTCCAATATTCTTTTTCATACTTAAGTTTACTCTCTTCAGGACTGTTGGTGGAGGCTGGGTGTGGTTAATTGGTTGATCTTTCTTCAGCATCTTCTTTAATACTGTAAATGAGATGAGTCTGACTGCTTCTGTTGTTCCATTCTTGCAAATGTATGTGACTGTGTCCATCTCTGCTAGTAGTTTAACTGAGAAACAGTCATCTATTGGAATCGGTTCAGCCATAACAATCCCGGTTGCACCAGATATCATGAGCAAAGAGTTATGATTTGTGCTAGGATACACTGTGGCAACAGTTAGCAAGTCATTAACTTTATCATCATTCATATCCTTGACCATGACGGGGAAGTCAATGGCCATTATCTTGCTCAAGTCCTTGCCTTGCTTGTGGATGTGCCAGTAATAGGTTCCAGACACAGAGTCTAAGGCGGCCAGTAATCCCTCCGTCCCTGACACTATGCAGTCCTTCTGTTTATCCTTGTTCACATCAAGTAGATGGCAGTTGATATCAGTTGGTATTCTGCTCTCCCTGGTGAACCAGCCAACCTTACCAGAGTTCCCCACAATGAGGACTACACCATTCACATTATCACTGCTTGTTTTGGGTTCCAGTCTCATATGATTGCCGCGATATATGAATATCAAGTTCTTCGTGTTTGGTATCGCGCCGTCGACAACTTGCACAGCACCTGACAGTTCCATTTCATTATAGGGCAGTTCCCAGCTTGTTGTTCTGTCTTGCCATTCATTAACGGCACAGCTGCCGACCTCTGAGCAAGGAATGCCCCACAGGAATATCACAACGGTGAATATGCACATGAGTATCGAGGCGATGAATGCGCACCGGCGCGGGAAGGACATCTTCGTTGATATATCAGACTGTAGGAAGCTTACGTTGTCCATTGTGCTTTCCACGGTATTAACGTTGGTATTGAACTCATCCATGTCACTTATGCTGTAGTTTTTGGAAGATTGTAGGCCACTATTGAAGTCCAGGTTGTTGCAACTATCTGTAGCTTTGATATGCATTGCATTTTCAAGCTTATCGTCCTCGGATTCCGAGTCGGACAGAATTTGCTTCAGCGGTGCATAAAAGCCACCATTCCCATTAGCTGACATGGCGTAGGGCTATAATCACTTCACTTCACATTTTATTTCTTAAAAAGATAGCTTTTTACGAATATTTTGAATTCACAAGTTCAATCAATAACAATAAGCCAAAAGCACTTTTGCGTTTCGTTACATGTCTTTCATTATCAAATCAAAAAGCGAGGGTGGTGCTTCAGTGCTGCGAGGTGCTGCGTTTTATTTGTCAATTTTGTCTTTGTCATTTTCTGTCTAGTTCTCGGCGTTCGTTTATTTCGGGTGCGTTCCCGACCGACTTCCAAATAATTATCTCTTGCTGCAGTGAAATAATTTTTCAAAACGTTTCTGTATTTTTGGAGCCTTTAGGGAACAAAACTAACAAACAAAAATGTTTCCTCTGTAGGTAAGTATTATTAGCATAGATAACAAGCCTGGTTTACGTTTACTTACCAATGGATGAAGCAGAGATCTGTTTACATACATTTTCCTGCCCTTAGGTAAGTATCCCAATTTATTTGGGGTCAGCGCAGCATGTTTCCTTCTTCCATACTCATCCCTCTGTCGTAACCTCAGAGGTTACATTCTTCCTAGCTATATTGACTTTCACACGAATAAGACATCGTTTTTTGATCGTCCTCTTCCACATTCATGCTCAAAAGTTACCTCCTCCGCATCACATGCCCATACCACGCCATCCGGTATCCGCATAACTTTTCGGTCACCGGTGCCACTTTTAAATCCTTAAGTACTCGATCCATCGATCGTATCCTAATTATCTTTTTGTAGTAGGCAGGTATGTTCTTTGTACCTTTCTCTATATGATTCCCATTTATTTAACCAGGTAATGATTAGTTAGTCCTTCCTGAAGGAAGATCGAATCTAGATCGGTGTAAAAAAATACAAACACAAAATGTCCTCACTTTCCCAACTTGGTAATCGAACTACGAACTTTAAACTCAGCGCCATCTAATGGCTTTATTCCTGGAGAATAATGCAGCGCTGCTCGTCATTCTTCGGAACACGGAACATTACGTTCCGTGCTTCAGTACATTAAGAATATTAACGACTAGCTTCTGCCAGCGGCTTCGCCCGCTTCCCGCGGGAACTATTTCCCGTACCCGGATAAAAAGTTTTTGGTTTTTAAAGTAGCTTATATGTTATTCTAAGGCCACGTTTACACGGCGACCACTCGTTTCGATTTTTTCACGTTGCTGACGTTACATATTTGACGAACGTCCCTTATAAGCACTTATATTTTCTGGAAGCAGAACACAGGAGCAGGGTTGTTTTATAAATGAAATTCGAAGTTATAGGCAGAATGTATATTTTTTTGTATATAAATTATTTGCAGTTCTTTCAATACATTAGTCTACAAAATGGTTTACAAACATTTAAACACAAGTATTCTCTATTATGTCACACTTATTTAATTGGTGCTTTCCCCTTACAAAAATGTTACGATCAAACAATCTGATTCAAGACTCACATTGTCTAAAAAATATACGAAACTGGCAAAACAGCCTGCCAAGTGCCAAGTGCAAAAATCTTATGTGCATCTATGAGCATATTCGGTCGAACCAATGATGGAACCATATAGACTGACGCTTATTTCAGCGTATCAGTGAGCAGTGCTCTTATTAGTTACACGTTCTGAAAAGGGTTAAATTATACGCGCATATTATTATGTCCGCTTAAAGAACGAGTCTTGTTTACGTGCATACAATACGCCAGTCTGAAACCGCTCTAAGTTCTTCACAAAGGTGGAGAATGTAAAAAATAATCTTCGTTGTAATACAATGGCAGATAACAACACGGAAATATATATTTACGCGAATTTCAACCTTATTGCGTCCGAATGCCAAGGAAAATAAGCTTATCGTGGGTCAGGAATCAAATTGTTCGTCTGTACAAAAATAACTCCGCAAGTTGACATTTGGTTATATTTAACACGAAGACAACGGACAAGTAATTACAATTTATTTAAAATAATGTTCAGGCTCATTTTTACTTTCGATTATTTTAATAATGCGTATTTTTTCTAATAAAACATATTCATAGTGTGAAGCCTAAGTTTACTCTAATTGAGATTATTCAAGGTACATACATGATCTATCCTATATTAGTGAACATCACTAGCCGAATTTGCCACCGCACGCTAAACGCTTGACTGCGTGCAACTTAATAATCCACACTTCTTGAGATATCGTATTTCTTCTAAGTAGTAATTAGCTGCATACTACTAAGTTCCACGCAATCAAGCCACATACATGATACATCAAACCATTACATGGTTTACGACCTGACGATAATATATTCATATTTTCTCATTACTTATTAAAATAGGGAAATAAATAGAAAAACAAAACAAGAATTATGTACATGTTCAGCCTCAAAAATACTTCCATTTGAATCAAATATGACAAAATAAATTCACAATATGGTTTTTTAATGTTTTGATGGCACTTTGTTTTAAAACTAGGCTCTATGTGTGGGTGCAAAGACCGCGGCGTGTAGTGATACGTGGCTAAACCAACCATGGATAGGAACAAGAAAGAACTAACATAACGTAAGGTTCGCGAGTAATCCTAACTTAGCCAAGAATAAATAAATAAAAATATAGCTCTATTATATAATGTGATGACTTCTTAACCCTTTACCGTATACTGTATCAAATATGATACACTACAAGTTTTTACAGATAAATAATTTTTAAGCCTACTGTACAACGTGTTGATGGCTGATGTCTGCACTATGACTGTATCCGAACAAAAAAAATATATATGCAGGTTTTTATCTTGTCTGTGGCTTATTATTTCTGTCACTGAATATTTCAAACCGGCATTTCTGACAGTAAGTGCGGTTTGCGGATTGAAAATTCAATTATTGCTGTTTTTCGCCTCTAGCTAAAAATTTTTTTGTGTTTTTCGAGTGAGTATAATGGATCCCAAGAAGTTCTACGGAAAAACATGTAAGTAATATCAAATCCTTCTTGACGAAAACCGGTCTAGAACTTTGTATCTGAAATGATACTCCATGCAGTTACGTTCTTTAGGTTATTTCAAATATGATACTTCATGCATTTGAGTTTGTGCCCGTGCTCGGTCAGATATGAAACTACATGCATTAAGTACATCATACAGAGTAACTGAATGTTTTATAATTATTGACGATATGAAAGTAGAAAAATTGGATGAGTTTGTATTTTCAATTTAATTACCACGCTATTGAATTAGGTTAAGTCCTGTAATAATAGTGATGTTTGTGTTACGTACTGTGTAGGTACATTCCATGCTTACTTACCTATTAAAATAATATGTTTTTTAGTTGTTTTATTTATTTGGTTGTTTTATTTATTTTCAGGCACTCGGCACACACGCGGGCGTGATATTCCTTTAGATAGTGATTCCTTTAGAAACGACGTATTGAACTGCCTCCGCAAGAAGTAGTATACGACGCGATTGGACATTGGCCTAACTGGGGAGACAAACGGCAGAGATGCAAAAATTGTACACGCCTATCTTATATTTACTGTAGTAAATGTGATTGTTTTTTTTGTTTAAACAAAGAACGTAATTGTTTTAAAGATTTTCATACGGTTTTGCATTAAATAGTCAAATGAACAAAGCTTTTTTTTTTAAATAATCAACTATACCTTGTTATTATAAATATTATATATTAATATACGAAAACACCTTAACTGCATGTTGTATCATATATGACGTCGTATATATCGTACCCCCGACTGCATGATGTATCAAATATGAGATTTAGTTCG
>NWSH02000019.1:10527469-10539824 GCA_002382865.2 Heliothis virescens
CTGCAAGTGAAATTATAAATTTTCAAAACGTTTCTGTATTTTGGACCTTTTAGGGAACAAACTAAAAAAACAAAAATGTTCCTCTGTAGGTAAGTATTATTAGCATAGATAAACAAGCCTGGTTTACGTTTACTTACCAAATGGATGAAGCAGAGATCTGTTTACATACATTTTCCTGCCCTTAGGTAAGTTATCCCAATTTATTTGGGGTCAGCGCAGCATGTTTCTTCTTCCATACTCATCCCTCTGTCGTAACCTCAGAGGTTACATTTCTCCTAGCTTATATGACTTTCACCGAATAAGACATCGTTCTTTTTGATCGTCCTCTCCACATTCATGCTCAAAAGTTACCTCCTCCGCATTCACATGCCCTTACACACGCCATCCGGCGTATCCGCATAACTTTCTTTTGGTCACCTGGGTGCCACTTTTAATCCTTAAGTACTCGATCCATCGATCGTATCTACTAATTATTTTTGTAGTAGGCAGGTATGTTCTTTGTACCTTTCCTATATGATTCCCATTTATTTAACCAGGTAATGATTAGTTAGTCCTTCCTGAAGGAAGATCGAACTTAGATCTGGTGTAAAAAAAATACAAACACAAAATGCCTCACTTTCCCAACTTGGTATCGAACTACGAACTTTAAACTCAGCGCCATCTAATGGTTATTCCTGGAGAATAATGCAGCGCTTGCTCGTCATCTTCGAACACGGAACATTACGTTCCGTGCTCAGTACATTAAGAATATTAACGACTAGCTTCTGCCAGCGGCTTCGCCCGCTTCCGCGGGAACTATTTCCCGTACCCGATAAAAAGTTTTTGGTTTTAAAGTAGCTTATATGTTATTCTAAGGCCCGATGTTACACGGCGACCATTCGTTTCGATTTTTTCACGTTGCTGACGTTACATATTGACGAACGTCCCTATAAAGCACTTATATTTTCTGGAAGCTAGAACACAGGAGCAGGGTTGTTTTATAAATGAAATTCGAAGTTATAGGCAGAATGTATATTTTTTTGTATATAAATTATTTCAGTTCTTTCAATACATTAGTCTACAATGGTTTACAAACATTTAAACACAAGTATTCTCTATTATGTCACACTTAATAATTGGTGCTTTCCCCTTACAAAAAATTTACGATCAAACCAATCTGATTCAAGACTCACATTGTCTAAAAAATATACGAAACTGGCAAAACAGCCTGCCAAGTGCCAAGTGCAAAAATCTTAATGCATCTATTGAGCATATTCGGTCGAACCAATGATGGAACCATATAGACTGACGCTTATTTCAGCGATCAGTGAGCAGTGCTCTTATTAGTTACACGTTCTGAAAGGTTATTTACGCTGCATATATTATGTCCGCTTAAAGAACGAGTCTTGTTACGTGGCATACAATACCGCCAGTCTGAAAGCGCTCTAATTTCTTCACAAAGTGTGAGAATGTAAAAAATAATCTTCTTGTAATACAATGGCAGATACAACACGGAAATATAATTTACGCGAATGAATTCAACCTATTGCGTCCGAATGCCAAGGAAAATAAGCTTATCGTGGGTCAGGAATTCAAATTGTTCGTCTGTTACAAAAATCTCCGCAATGTGACATTTGGTTATATTTTAACACGAAGACAACGGACAAGTAATTACAATTTATTTAAAATAATTCAGGCTCATTTTTACTTTCGATTTTAATAATGCGTATTTTTTCTAATAAAAACACTATTCATAGTGTGAAGCCTAAGTTTTACTCTAATTGAGATTATTCAAGGTGAATACATATCGATGAATCTACGATTATTAGTGACCATCACTTAGTCCGAATTTGCCACCGCACGCTAAACGCTTGACTGCGTGCAATTAAACAAACTCACACATTCTTGGGTATCGTATTTCTTCTAAGTAGTAATTAGCTGCATACTACTAAGTTCCACGCAATTCAAGCCACATACATGATACATCAAAACCATTACATGGTTTACGACCTGACGATAATTAAACATATTTTCTCATTACTTATTAAAATAGGGAAATAAATAGAAAACAAACAAGAATTATGTACATGTTCAGCCTCAAAAATACTTCCATTTGAAATAAAATATGACAAATAAATTCACAATATGTTTTTAAGTTGTTTGATGGCACTTTGTTTTAAAACTAGGGTCTATTGTGGGTGCAAAAGCGCGGCCGTATGTGTATACTGGCTAAACCAACCATGTGCGATAGGAACAAAAAAAACTAACAAACGTAAGGTTCGCGAGTAATCCTAACTTAGCCAGAATAAATAAATAAAAATATATGCTATTATTATTAATGTGATGACTTTTCTTAACTCCTTTACCGTATACTGTATCAATATTGTACACTACAAGTTTACAGATAAATAATTTTTAAGCCTACTGTCAACGTTGTTGATGGCTGATGTCTGCACTATGACTGTATCCGAACAAAAAAATATATATGCAGGTTTTATCTTGTCTGTGGCTTATTATTTCTGTCACTGAATATTTCAAACCGCATTTCTGACAGTAAGTGCGGTTTTGCGGATTGAAAATTCAATTATTGCTGTTTTTCGCCTCTAGCTAAAAATTTTTTGTGTTTTTCGTGTGATTATAATGGATCCCAAGAAGTTCTACGGAAACTGTAATGTAATATCAAATCCTTCCTGACGAAAACCGTCTAGAACTTTTGTACTGAAATGATACTCCATGCAGTTACGTTCTTAGGTTGGTTATTTCAAATATGATACTTCATGCATTTGAGTTTGTGCCCGTGCTCGGTCAGATATGAAACTACATGCATTAAGTACATCATACAGAGTAACTGAATGTTTTATAATTATTGACGATATGAAAGTAGAAAAATTGGATGAGTTTGTATTTTCAATTTAATTACCACGCTATTGAATTAGGTTAAGTCCTGTAATAATAGTGATGTTTGTGTTACGTACTGTGTAGGTACATTCCATGCTTACTTACCTATTAAAATAATATGTTTTTTAGTTGTTTTATTTATTTGGTTGTTTTATTTATTTTCAGGCACTCGGCACACACGCGGGCGTGATATTCCTTTAGATAGTGATTCCTTTAGAAACGACGTATTGAACTGCCTCCGCAAGAAGTAGTATACGACGCGATTGGACATTGGCCTAACTGGGGAGACAAACGGCAGAGATGCAAAAATTGTACACGCCTATCTTATATTTACTGTAGTAAATGTGATTGTTTTTTTTGTTTAAACAAAGAACGTAATTGTTTTAAAGATTTTCATACGGTTTTGCATTAAATAGTCAAATGAAACAGAGCTTTTTTTTTTAAATAATCAACTATACCTTGTTATTATAAATATGTATACTATATAATATACGAAAACACCTTAACTGCATGTTGTATCATATATGACGTCGTATATATCGGTACCCCCGACTGCATGATGTATCAAATATGAGATTTTGAGTTTCGGGTCAATTATTTCGATTTCTAAAGATCAAAAAACAAAAATCTTTCTTTCTGGGCGTGCTATGGCACCGTAGAGTCATGTAAATTAATTTGAGCCAAATCTAAAAATCCATGCGGTAAAGGGTTAAGACCATGGACAAGATTAGGCATTAGTGAACAATTTTCTACAATAATAATATCAGCAGTGGCCGACTCGCGGTCGACGCGGAACGCATTGCAGGCGAGTTCTTTGTGTCATATTATGATGGAGCTAGTACGTACATTCAACAGAAAAGTATACAGGCAATTACTACACAAACAGTATTTGAAGTTCAAGGAATCAGTCTTGCGTTATTTTCTCAAAACATCTTTATATACAGACACAGAATTGGCTTAATAAAAATAATCTGCGTAAACATTTCACTAAATACCATAGTTGAGTCCCATATTCAATACTTACAAATAATACAGTTAACATTATTAATTTAACTATTTATAAATTATTTTGTTAGTCGGTATTTAAAGGATCCGGCCCTTTCTAGCAACCTGTACTAGACATTACAATGCATATTAATTTGTACAAATAAGATTATAATATTATGATAATGCAAACACGAAGTCCACCTTAGGAAACTAGCAGCTCAGTCGACCCGTCCGCCACCCAATCATAGGAATCAAACTACAATCAGCTGGAGCAATGATCGTTCACAATCATTTCCATAATAACTAATATCTTCACTAGGCATCGCTCAGATTGGACTAAATAAATAACTATTAAATAATTCCGAGCGTTAGATTGAGTAGGGATATTCTCCGAGAAAGTCTATTAGAGTGGAAGGTAGAGGAAGGAGTCTGTGTTTGGGGGCGCACCAGAGCTTGGGCGTGAGGGGGTTGGAGTCAAGCGCCTTGTGCACGGCCAGGCGCGCCGCGTGCAGCAGCGACGGCGGGCTCTTGCGCAGCGGCGCCTTCAGCATGACGGGCGAGTGCGGGCAGCCCTCGCGGTCCACCCACACCGTGCCGGCCGCGCCGCGCTCGCCCACGCGCGCGTAGTGCTGCACCAGCTCCACCACGCAGCGGAACCTCGGCATGTACCGCGCCAGGTGCCGGTCGCAGTCTAACCTGCACCAAGGGAGACAACACATTAGCCACTGCTCTATTTGTACCACTTACAAGCATTTTAATACAATTTGCATAGATAATATCGATAAATCGTGAAATTGGAATAAAGATCAAGACCTCGTAGTTACCTTGTACGAAAAACCAAGACGGAAAAAGTGAGCATTAATTCTAATCGTCACGGTGACCAGAGCGAATTGACAAAAAAGTTCCGATAAAAAACATTACAATAAAATTAAGGAAAACCGCGAGCGGTCTCTGATTCAACAGTACACAGTAGCACAAGTGGGATCGCAACCGAATTACTGTGAACTTCTGACGTAACGTCTTTACACGTAATTATGACGTAACAATACTGTAGTTAGGCAGAATCGTGGAATACTTGAGGTCTTAACAAGTCAATAAATATTTCACAAGACATTATTCATTTACAGTGAACTATAAACTGTCAATAATGACGAGTTTGGATGATTAATAGTTCATTAAATATTGTTGTTTTAGTAATTGCGGCTGTCGATACAACTTTCCAATTGCCAGAATTCATTATGTCGCATTAGTTGATGTATTCTGGGAATGTGTACCACAACTATATTATATTATTATTAGTTATTTTCTGGCCTTTTATGTTTATTTGAATTTGTAGAGGTTGCCGTAACTTAAAATAGCAATTACGTGGGTTGCAAGGTGAGTTTCCCTGTACCTGGCTTTATATATCTCAAACGAATTTATTTGATTGGTTGACTTACCTAAAGAAGCCTTGTTCGTAATGTAGCCTCACTGACGTGGGGCCTCTCTCAGTCTGTACTGACAATGAGAATATAAAGTTCCTATCGCCGGAATCCCGGATGACGAAAGCACCAACGCTTGCGTCTTTGAGAACCGTCCGGGCGCCCTGGAAAGACGAAAATTATCATATAAAATATGCTGTCTGATTATAGTATTTTAGAAAAAGAAACTAGGTCTCATTGTATAAATTAAACTAGCTGGTAAAAAAGTACGTTTTTAAATATCAATAGATTAAACTCCCACTTAATAAGTAGCTACGCCAAATACGGCTAACGTTTTACAGTGATTATAATTAGAAGTCATTGAACTCCAACCTTTTGTGCTATTTCATATTGTTAATACTAAGAAATACAACAAAGAACGATTTGATTAATGCACAAAGGCAAGATGAGTTCATAAAACTATCAATTTATTTCTAGGAGTAAAAAATAAATGTCTGAAATAACTATGCAAATTTATTATTGGGTACTGTATTAAATCCGGCTGCCAATCAACCAGCGATTATTGAATACCGTAAATGTCTGAGTCGTTTATCTATCATACATTATTTATAAGGAAAACTAAAATATGAACCAAAGAATTTACCTCTATAATTCGAAATCTGCTATTATTATCCTGACCACAAATAAATCTAGAGGTTGAAATAATACTGATAACTATTATTTTATTTGCTTTTGCGAAAAATACAAGGTATTTGCACACTGCAATGGAAATAAAGTAATAAAGTGTTTAGTTTGTAGTAATGATAAGAGATGGCGCTAGAGAACAGAAAAATACACACCAGCCAGTCCAAACTGCCGTAGTACCAGCCTGATAGCCTTAATGCTCTCAGGGTGTCCGCCAGCCTCCTCAGCTCATCGTTGTACGGTGAGGGTATGAGAGGTGACAGCGGTGTTGTGAGGGGGGAGTGTGGCAAGTACGTCGGCTGGACCGTGAAGGGGGGTGGTGTGTGGGGAGACGCGTGGCACTTGCCCGCACTCGGGGCTAGCGACACGCGTAACTGGTGCCTGCAGTTGGGGCAGCATGCTACACCCGTCGACCAGCTACTCAGCGGCACCGCCACTTCCACACAGGCATCTGGAAAGATGGAGAAATCACGTTAGAATGCTTGCGAATTTCGTCAACATATTCTAAAGATTGAAATGGGAAATAGATATGGGAACCTTTGGAGGAATAAACCCCACACTTCTTGGCAATTCTATATTTGGTGTCTCTTACGTCATATCCATTTATTTAACAATGAAAGACATTGTTATCACATAGAAACATTTAGTGCAGTTTTATGTAGCCGTAAAGACATACATTCATAAAAGTTGAATGATCATGAAACTGATTAGTTAAAGCTTAATGAAACTGATAAATTTATATGACTTGGTAATACATGTACACAATATTAAATTCTATGGAACACTAAAAAGATAATATGACAGTGAAATCAATATGATTTTGATAAAAATCAAGTGTTTCCTCTAAGTGTGATTATTTATCACTGCTTCACAGAAGCGGTATCTATGTAATTAATAGCAATAACTTGATATTAGGAAAGGCCACATGGGTCATGAATGGTCATTGATCAATCTGATACTTTATTATGTAAAGATGGAAACATAAGTACAGTAAGACTACTAGCACTAGCCTTAAAAAAAAACTTTTTATTGGTTATGAATACTTTTGAATATAGAATCATTTTGATATCCTGTAACTATTAACTCATAATATTGACAATGTAACTATGGATTTTTCCTATGAATCTCTCTATTATCACTGGCCACACACACATATTTGCTCTCTTATCACACTATTTTTAGATACAGAACGCTGATAAAGAGGCTGTGTCTGAATTGTGCTAATCAAACACTGTCAGAATTACTTTGAATTATTATTTAACATGTTTTAGTATCATAAAATTAGTTTCTGTTTTATGTAAAATAATATCACATGTTTTTGTACACGTTTTTTATTGACTCAATGAAAATAACCTGTTTCGTGTAGAATTTATTATTAATCTTTGCGCCATGGAGTTGGTAAGAGCTCAGAATATTCACTGTATCAAAACGCACCCATAGGAAATCACTTTTAGATCTGTAAACACTGCCTGTGCTATTACCATGGCAATAATTTACCGCTAAAACCAAACAAGTCCACAACTTACTTTGAGGAGATAACCTCGCTGCTAATGTCATGTTGTTTAAAGGACAAGTTGTTGTTTCTCGCCTTTCAATAATGCACATTTGTTCAAACACAGACGCGTGGTGCGTGTTCCTCCCACCTGACGTGCGGAGGCCACGATTCACTCAAATTTACACATACGGAACACAAACTGTGTCCGCATTCACAATGTGAGCACAATATAAAACTTTGAATCACTTCCTTGTTGAATTCCAATGAAAAACTTATCAAGTGTTTACAATAAACAAAACCATGGAACTTTTCAATTATTTCAAACGTCACTGTCACAATTTATTGCCATCCACAAGAAACAGTCAAAACACTTTAAAAATAGAGTAGTCACTATGGGTATGGTTATAGTGAATTTGACTAATATTTGATGTTGAATACAACTGCAACTCCGAAACGCTAAAAGCGGAATGATGAATGAACGAGGTAAAGTGTGGAGCGCGACCGTCACGTTATCTGACACAACTCGACTGAAGTATCACTGTACTGACTGACTGAACCGACGCGACGCGACGCCAGCGCTACTCTGCCTGCTTGGCGTGCCGAGTAGTGCAGACGACGATAGTAACAAATGGAGGGGATTTGTGGACGAGCGAGGCTGAGTAAAGCAACAGAATGATACGAAACTCGAACGTTCACTGCCTTCTGAGAATTCATTCACCCACCAACAATAATAATTACTAGTTATCTAGCTATTTCGCTATATACATTGAGTTAATACCTATTCAGTTGTATGTGGCTTGGCGATTCTAAGTAAAACTATTTCTCTCGAAAGATAATTAAAGTATGCAGCTACGACTTACAAACAATAGAATTTATAGTTGGGGGTTAAAATCATTTATTTATGCAAGTACTCAAGTCATAATTAAGCAGACAAAAATTTAATACAAGTAAATTTTAATTACTTAAAACTTTTTCAAAGCTAACAATTCTTTTTTGGCAAAGAATTCTTTAACTGTCTGAATATAGTCCAATAATTAATTAAATTATTATATATTAATATAAAAACTGCAAAAGTTTTTATATTAATATTTTATTGTTTGACTCGGTTATCGGAACGGATTACCATACTAAAGTAATGTGGGTACACCTCTAGGAACAAAAAGAACGGTATTTTGAAAGTGAGTGACGTTTGTTCCGTAACTTGATTTTGTTTTTTTTTGTCATTTAAATCTCAAGTTAGGTGTAAATAATGTGAGTTTTGAATAAAGAACATTGAAATGTAAGTTCTCTTATGTTTTAATTTGTTTATGTAATTGTGCTAACGCTCCAAAAAGCAATTTTATCACTGTGGCACCTACATGGACAATATGGACATGTTTCCCTGCAAAAAGCTGCCGTCCTACCTATGTTTTGTAACGTCTTGAAAGCATTCGTTGCGTCAACTTGTTTTTATCTTATACAAGAACGCATAGGTACAAAACCTGTACCTACAAAATTAATTCGATAGGCTAGTGTTAACTTCGTAAAAATGGTGAGTGCGTTAATCGCAAATCAAAATCTTATTTTTATTATCCTGACGTCAATTCAACCTCCAATACTGCTGGTTTATACAAGTTCAAAATGTAGCCATAGGCAATAGTTCTATGAAAGCCAAAGTTATGCGCGTGAACTATTTCTGAAATCGAATCACATTCACCGGAATACGTGGGTAGTTAACCGACCTACCTAATGATGTGGCGAAAAAACATTTTTAAACTTGTTTCAAAAGCCGTAGTTGTTGTTCTAGTGTAGCGCATACACAATCGGGTTTATTTTAGCGATTTGCAGAATTGAATCGTTTACGTGATACTTTTCATTGTAAACTTTCGAATGCCGATGTATTTTGGGCGTAACTGCCAAATATTTCTGTGGCTCATGCGGAGAAACTTAATAACAACGCAATTTGACGTAGTACCTATTGTTTTGCGTTTGGCTAGTTTCCATTAGCGAATCCTATAGTCTATAGGTACCTAGTTATGTGATGGCTGGTCACTATGGAAAGTCTTTTGTGTCCTATTAGCTGTATGGCTTTGCCTTTTACAACGCGTCACGACTCACGATCTTTGTTTCTGCGAATGCTACCCATATGCGAAGTTTATGTAGGTACCTACTAGTAATGTAATTCCTAGTCGTGGTAGCCCAGTGGTTAAAGCAACTGCTTCTGAAGTGCAAATGTGCGGTTTCGGTTTCAGGTCAGGCAAATACCGACTAATGTAAGTGTATGTATGTAAATGTAAACTATTTCTAAGTGTATCTTGGACACCTTGACTGAGCAAAAGGTGAAGGATAACAAGTCTCAAATCGCCAATCCGCCTTCAGCTAGCGTGCAATTAACGCTCATTCCTTCTCTGTATGAGAGTAAATCCTAGACTTCCATATGGCCCACGTTTCTTGTGGCCAGCCTACGCAGATATTGTATCGAAATGTTCTATAAGAATTCGGAATAGCTACGGTACGAACCTGGCTCATTTTGAAAAGGCTTTTTTCGGAAAGAAGATAATACTTCAGATTCACGCTCATTTAAGAACAATAGCTGTTAAATCAAAGCGAAATTCTCGCTCCTTTTCAGTCTTTAGACGAATTTAACTTCAACTTGGGCTATTTCTGGGACAATGCTTTCTCAAAGTTTACCTGCAGGACAATGCAAAAATCCTTATTTCAATGACAAATGTTCAAAACAGCTTCCGTTTCGATAAAAATGATTAGATAAAATGATCAGTCATCAACACAGTTGTCTAGCTAGTCTTATGTTTCATTCAACGTAAGAATGATTCATGAGGTAACATACTCGGTCTGTTTTTATTAGGAAGATAATTTTTAATGTTTGGATGACTGTTTCTTTACCTAAGTATAAATATCGCATCATGTGGGTAATACATTGCATGTTTATTTACTTCATTTTTATAGTATTATGTACCAACGTACCTCAGATAATCCCAGTGGCTTAGTCTTAAATTTGAAACTCCCGGTACGGGAAACTCTAGGACTAAGTTCAGTTCAAGTTAACCCATGCCCGGAATTATAATAATCTACCTAGATTCGGAGGATTACTTCCAGGAAGTAAGATTATATGCCTGTCTTCTAACTAGAGGAAGAATTCTCATTATTTTCTGAATGCGGGCTTATATTACTATGTATTCATATACATGCATAAAATGATTAGTTCTATAGAAATATCTCCTATTGCTGGAGGAAGATCCATCAATCTGTATCACAATAATACATTTTGAGAAAGCCACTTTCACTCGCTCGGTTCGAAATTGAATAAGCTCGGTATAATCGCAGCAACGACAAAATTTGATTGAATGTGTGTTGTAGAATGTGCTCCTATACGTGTGCTCTCTACATATATAGGGGTACATTCAACAATACACGTTCGTTACAATTATCCTCTTCACATTTCGACAGAGGGTGTAATAAAAAGCGTTGGTAGTATAAAGGAGCAGCGTGGTCGCGCGCAGGTGTTCGATTCGCGCCCGAGCGTGCCATAGAGAGCGAGTTCCTCGTAGTGCGATTATATTCGGCGTTCTCGGAATCCCTTACCTGCGACTGCGCAGCTTTCACAACCATCTGCCGGCTGTCATTGGCGCAAACGCTCACTCGTAGCGCAGCTGTCGCCATTGAATAAGCATAAGCTCCCCAATTTATAAAGATGATTTATTTTATACATTTTGGTGCAATTAAACGGCTTTAGGTTGTTCCCGTGGGATTAACGACTTTATGCGGCGGATCCAGCTGGTCACGATTAGTTATTACATGCGCCTACTTGACATTATTATCAGTAGAAATTTTCAGGGGACTAATTTGTGTATTTAACCGCATGAAAACTAACCCATTATGTAATGAATTTAAGCATACTCGAATAACGAGATGTTTGTGACACACAAGTTTACGAAGTACAGACAACAGCAGGTCAACGTATACCAATGTGTCAAATTTTACCATTCAAATATTAACCTACCCCCATTGTCATAAGGTTGAAAATCGATTGCAGAAATTTGACAGATTGTAGTAACTTGATGTGCTGTTGTCTGTACAAAGTTTTCTCATAGAGCGACTAACCTGACATATACTCCTACATAACGAAAACTCGATGCCGAACCAAGTATTTATTTAGGGAGGTCATGCCGTTTCGCAGAAGTTCGCTGGCACACTCCGATTTCAATTTCACAGAGAATACCGTTGTTCTCGGTACTTCTTTATTAGACGCGAAGAGTTAGTCTGAATAAACATATTCGCAGAATTTATATCGATAATGCTTTATCACTCGTGTGCGGTACCGGTTAAATTTGCGGTGGTACTCGGCGAAGATAACGGTATATTGCTAAATGAAGTAGATTATGGGTATAAGTGAGTATGAATTTGGTTAAATTATTACTTCCGTCTCACAGTATCGATAGGTACGGTTCGTATTAGGCATTCTCCGAATTGTGACCATTGTGGCCGGTCACTGCCGGTGTCCTGGAAATTTGGGTCTGTTCTACAATCAGCATTGCAAATCAAGTCCCAAGAAATTCTAAACCACGTTCTTTGAATGTAACTTTCAAACAATATTTCTGGAATATTAGGAACCAAAGCCAGCTCAAAGTATTAATAAAATAAATTCAACTAAATATCTGATTGTGAAATAGATATCTTTGAACAAAAACGCAACTGAAAAAGTATGTAATGGATATTCAATAGATACTATGCTGATTTCCAAGACATCTTTGACACATTATTCCGGACAGTAGTCACTGCTGTGCTATAAATACCTCGAGTGATTCAATAAAGAAAGAATTGAAAAAACTGCTACTGACCGTTTATCGATCCGTATATTGACCACCAACCACTAATTACCTAGTAGTGTGTT
>NWSH02000019.1:10541122-10573175 GCA_002382865.2 Heliothis virescens
GACAGATTGTGGTAACTTGATGTGCTGTTGTCTGTACAGACAACAGCAGGTCAACGTATACCAATGTGTCAAATTTTACCATTCAAATATTAACCTACCCCCATTGTCATAAGGTTGAAAATCGATTGCAGAAATTTGACAGATTGTAGTAACTTGATGTGCTGTTGTCTGTACAAAGTTTTCTCATAGAGCGACTAACCTGACATATACTCCTACATAACGAAAACTCGATGCCGAACCAAGTATTTATTTAGGGAGGTCATGCCGTTTCGCAGAAGTTCGCTGGCACACTCCGATTTCAATTTCACAGAGAATACCGTTGTTCTCGGTACTTCTTTATTAGACGCGAAGAGTTAGTCTGAATAAACATATTCGCAGAATTTATATCGATAATGCTTTATCACTCGTGTGCGGTACCGGTTAAATTTGCGGTGGTACTCGGCGAAGATAACGGTATATTGCTAAATGAAGTAGATTATGGGTATAAGTGAGTATGAATTTGGTTAAATTATTACTTCCGTCTCACAGTATCGATAGGTACGGTTCGTATTAGGCATTCTCCGAATTGTGACCATTGTGGCCGGTCACTGCCGGTGTCCTGGAAATTTGGGTCTGTTCTACAATCAGCATTGCAAATCAAGTCCCAAGAAATTCTAAACCACGTTCTTTGAATGTAACTTTCAAACAATATTTCTGGAATATTAGGAACCAAAGCCAGCTCAAAGTATTAATAAAATAAATTCAACTAAATATCTGATTGTGAAATAGATATCTTTGAACAAAAACGCAACTGAAAAAGTATGTAATGGATATTCAATAGATACTATGCTGATTTCCAAGACATCTTTGACACATTATTCCGGACAGTAGTCACTGCTGTGCTATAAATACCTCGAGTGATTCAATAAAGAAAGAATTGAAAAAACTGCTACTGACCGTTTATCGATCCGTATATTGACCACCAACCACTAATTACCTAGTAGTGTGTTGTAAACATAGAATCTATATCTTGGTTGTAAAGTATTTAAAAGCACCACGTCATTGTCCACTCACTGATAACTTGACCAGATTTCTAGTAAATAGGTCACCTACTCGAGTGGCAATTACCAATAGCACCTACAATAATGTATACAACAATATAAATGTAAATGTTAGCATTGCGAGAGAAAATTAAATATAAAACGCGGCGCTTCTGCCCACGCAGTACGCTTTATTTTATGGTTGTGTAGCCATGTAATTGTTATATTTCTAGGAATTGACACTTCGCGCCGATATGTTATTCAGAGCCCATTCAGCCGTGGCTAGTGGCTTATCCCGAAAAAAAGGAACCGCATATGTACATGTAATTTTTTCGACACGTACGTTAATAACAGTTTTTAACGTATATTCTGAAAGAGGTCAGTCAAAAATATAAATGGTCGGGCCAACATTAAAAGTATGAAAATTACGTACAGCTTGTTAAATTGAAAAACTCCCAATAAGGATACAGTATAATAATAGTAAGTATATTTATTTAAATTATTGATTTATCGAAATATTCGTAGGTACCTAATTATAATTTCGCGAAATTCACGCTTCGTAAATGCAGACAATAGGTTGGTATTAGTGTTGTGTTCAACGTGTCGCTATTGTATGGGTTCATATGGGTTCGCGCCGTAATAAGTTGTTCTAGGAAAAACAAGCCGTAAACATCACTAGTTATTGTATTAACGCCGTAAATAAACAAACAGACGAAGGATTCCATGGAAATATTATAATGTACTTAATTATGTAATATTTCAACGAGCTAGCCATTAACTGCATTTGTTTGTTTGTAATGCTGGAATATTTTGATCGCTATTACACACGGTAAAAGCAAATAAGCCATTTTGTATTTCAGTGTACTCATTAGCGGCAAAATGTAGAGGATAATTTCATCATCATCAGCCTTTTTAACGTCCCATTACAGGACACATTATACAGAGTAGGAATGAGATACGCCACACTTGCTCAAAGTGGATTAGCAAGAATAATATGCGGTTACAGATTAGTAATTCCAATGCGATTTTTTGATACATGTATGTGTTTAACTGTTAAACTGTACAGTTATGTATGCAATTAACTAGAACTAACAGTAACTACAAGCTTAATACATATTCATATGACGCGTATTTATCTTATGTAGAGAGTAAAAGTGAGTATTATTGATTACTTTTATACACTATATTTTATGATATGGAATGCAGAGAATTTTCTAAAGCAGAAAATCAAAAGTAGAGAAGTGTATGCTTCAAATCATCAGGTAGGTAATGAAGACTATCTTTATATCTAGGTATCGCCAAAAATGTTAGCAGCATATAGTTTTTCCGATTTTATATCCAAAGCATTTTCTTTGAGTTAAATATTTACATGTCGTTTCAAAGAATTCTCAATTTTACGTAACGAGCGAAACCGACTGGTATTAAGTTTTCTTCTCAGAACTCGATCGTAATGAAAACCTTAGTGGAAAAGTACATATTTCGTCGAAAACTTGTAAAATTTTCATTGGAATTTATAAGAAAAAGTTTTAGAAATCATTATTAATGTTTTTCTTTTCATGGCCTCCCAGAACTGTTTTGTCTTTCTATAATTTGCACTACGCCTACATTGGAATAGCTCCTTATAGACACATTTATTTCTAGTTATTATCCAAAGCTTAAAGGCTGTCCCGTACTTTGCTTTGGTACCCAGTTCTTGCAACCTTTCTTTACTTTGTATTGTTACTAAGAGGATTTCTTGAAATTCTCAGTTGTGTGACGGTGTCTTTCTAAGAAGCGCTGTTTGCAGTATCTATGTAGGCAGTCAATGTGGGTGTGTAGTACGTACCTAAGTGTAAAGTAATATCATAGTTTTCTTTATCTGTTGTTACGTTGAAATGCAATGATTAATATTGTAAGCGTAACTCTGATGATTCATTAGTCCGATGTCCCCTAATTGCGTTTACTGTGAATGGCTTTATTTATCCATAATTTTACGTTACTAATTTTCATTTAAACAGAGTATCATAATATTTATAAGTTAAAACCAGTCATTGTCAGGGTATAGTGTGTGTGTTAAGATGATAGACGGGAGTTTTATTATGTTGTCGATGGTAACTCGTTCCGCAGTAATCCTTATTTCCCGTGTGACCCTTATGGTGCTCATGGGTCTCTGGAATATTAAGTAGCCCACGTTTATTAAGCGGGAATAAAACGGACCGTGGATACAAATTTAATTAATAACTAAATTATTTATTGAGTATTACGTATTATGTATCGATTCAGAATGTAAATAATGGTCCAAGTTACATTGAAAGCCAGCCAGTTTGTGTAACAAACCAAACTTCCACATAGTATTAAAGTAATAGGTTTTAATACTAATGTACGCGATAGTTAACAAAGTTTCAGTTATTCCTAATTGCATTGAAACTTAAATGCAACCTGTGAGCTAATTTATGTATACATGCAAATATACTAAGACATTGTTCCTAAGTTTCTTGAGAATATGCTAAAGTTCCAGCTTGTCAGAAATGCTTAGTAAGCCATTGTGAGTACCAACAGCACTTCCAAGTATTAGGTTCTGACTCTCATTTAACATTCGGAACAAAGGTGGTGGTAATTATCCAGTTTAAGTATTACTAAATAACATTTTCTTAGTACTGGAAGGAAATAAAATAGTCGCGAAAACAATACCAGTAAAATATCAAGTCAAATTACGTAACACAAATTCAACAGACGGTAAAACAACAAAATAATGAATACCCACTTAGAGCCTTCATTTTGTAAAAGCGGACCTTTTACAAAAAGAAGGCTCTAAGTGGAATTGGTCATTGAAAAAAGAAATCAAAGTTCAAAAAGAAAAATGTAATTTGATTGTTACGTCCAAAACATGGCTTCTTACAAAATTAGATTTTCCTTTCAACGTAATGGCATCGACAATAACTGAAATTCTATGTTCAATGTTGGTTTTCGTCTCTGAGGATTGTTGTTTTGATAGGATTTCAAAATGTACTGGTCTTAAAATACATGAAGTTATTACTAGGCAACTGACATTGGCGGGCCTCTTGTGCGTGCGTGTGGCATTCTATCAAGGGACTAAAAGTTGCCTTCTCTTTTACATTCTTATAGTTTTCTGGACTATCAATTATTTATATTAAAAGAACCTTCTTTTGGCACAGCGAAGACAACAATAAAAAATATCCGTATCGGTCTAGTGGTTCAAGGTTTCATGTTTATATGAACAGATTTAGAAATTATTTTCACTGGAAATGTAAAGAAGAATTTGTTTATCGATATATTTCTACGTAGGTTCTAAAAAACAGCACATCGTTTTCGACACAGTCATTACAGAGACATAGCAACAGTTTCTTGACGCATTCTTGATAGACAACAGCGAGCAGGTTTCATCATCATTCATCATAATTTTCAACGGCTCATCAGTGACATTCCCGGCCTCTTACTACGTATTTGATTCAACGAGCTATGACGTATTCGAAATAAACACAAATACGTGTGTCGGTATTATGTTCTGTCTACGTAAACTTCATTAATAAGCACACGTGTCGTCTGAGGACGTTACAAAAATCCTGATTGGTCAATGGTCAGTCAAGGAAATTACGCAGCGATACCAGACTGACACATTTAATTTAATTAAACTATACATGTCATGAATGAACTGATAAAGAGGTTACTTGTAGTTGTAATGTTATTTTCATTTGCAGTTTGTAAGGAAAATCATTTTGTTATGAATGATTTCTGCTGCCTGGGTATTTCTAAAGATAGCGAGCAAAACGTTGCGCGGTATTCGATTCTGGAATATTGCTGCAATCCGGAAATAGCTGGTTCGTAATAAACGACAATGAATAGATGTATAGGTACCGCCTGACACACTTTTACTTTAGCCTCATAACTTACTAGTGGATAATTTATGAGTTCATTTACCGTATTATGCTGCAGAGGAAGAAACGTGATTAATTGCAAATGATAATAAAACTGTTCCAAGTTCTGTTTTATGCATTAAAAATAGAGATAAGTTAATAATAGGCGCTGCGTCAGGCTTCCCGAGTCGGATAGTAAATAAAAGATAAACTCTTAAAGCGGAGGAGGCATGATAAATTCATTGTACATCAAGAGACGAAGTTGGAATGTGTAAAAATATAATATTGTCAGAGCGCGATGAGGTGACAAAGACTGGTGTGAAACTGTAACTTCCTGTCGACGTCGCATTGGAGGCGCTAATTGTGTTCGCAGCGCGTTCTCTTTTTAAATTCCTTAATTTTGCCAACAATCACATTCATATCGCCCGGAGATTTACATCATCGTCGCAATCTCTTCATAGAACACTTTTGGTGTGCTATTTAAAATCCAAAACGAAATCGTTGGCATTTCGGGTAACAATACTAGGAACGGGTGTGTCATGACGTTAAAATTATCGTCAGTTCTCTAGAAATAACCTAGCCCTCGTCCATACACAGGTAAAACTGAGTCATCGCGGGGGTAAGGTTGGCGCGCGAGTGTTCTTCATTTTATTTATACTTCGACCTTGTAATATAAAGTATAAATACTTTCTCAGAACACGATGGAATCATGCAGAGGCATGTTTATATGTAATTATTATAATTCGTACAGACTGAAAACTGTGACGCGACGCGACAAGAACTGCTGACAAGTTACTATAAATAAACCTATCTGCATTTTATGAGCATTTTGTTTGCAAATTAAGTCTGATATGAATACCACTAATAATGAAGCTTTCCAACTCAGCCACGCTGTAAAGTGGACACACAAAACTTGCATGACAGTTGCACACATTTAATTTGGTGCATGACACTTCCCACGATGAAATGCTTTATTTATTCTATCCTTGCTTAATTCAGCAAGAGGCTTTTTCGCTAGTTTTTCGGAATTATTTCGCCATCTTGATACTGAGCCAGTAAGCGTATTCCAGCCGGCATACCATCTCAATTGAAGTAGGCACTTCGATGTAGAAATTCAAGATGCAATTATTGAAAAACAACTTGTTAGGGTAAGGACTTCGGGAGTATGTTTATTTTCATCTCCATTAGTGCAGTCCTCTTGCTAAGTATTAAAATTCATTGAAATTGTGTTGTTTTGTTTACTTTATTGTTTCTTTTGTTCAAGATTTTTGAAGTCATTTTCATCTTCATTCCGAAGACCGTTGTTAAGATAACTTCTAGACAGAAAGAGTAATTAAAAATACCATGGACTTGTTGCTCTTACATATTAAGATGCTTTCGTGCGACACATTTCAAGTTTCAAACAACGTTCATAAACTTTCTTATCTTCAGTAACAGAATAACTTGAAGATCTTGTTCGAGGCTCCGGTGCCTAGGTGCGCTTACAAACATTATTTACTGCTAATTGACTCTGTAAAATGACCGCTTCTAGTTTATATTTCAATAGCTGTAACGGTAACTTGTACGGTTATGTCTGTTATTTATTACCCTCATATTTCTTTATTCATCTATTATTATTGAAATTAAACCTGCCTGGTTTTTACGACGTCAGGTTCGGTTGTATTCGACGTAAAAGTTTGCTGTAGAATACGCAGGTGTGCGAGTTATTTAAAGAAAACCATTGTTCCTCAAGTGGATGAAGGGATTCCGTTCTCTCAATCGATCTACGAGTAAATGTTTAATTTATTCCTATAACGAGACAATTAAGCCTAACTGTATTTAATCAATCCACTTGTTCTCCTTAATTGACAAGTGTTTTCGATATTAATGTTCGTATCTCTTTAATTTGTCTAAGATTAGAAATATAATATTCTGATAACAATATTCTACTGTTTATTTCTCGTTATCTTCACGTTGTTCGTGAGTAGTTTTTATCTAGTAATTAAGCTGAGGAATATGAAATTGTTTATTGTACAAAAGGAAAATATGCGATTATTGTTTTTTGACGATTTCCAAACAGCACTTTTCCAATTACACGCTGAATAACCTCTGGTTCCGAAACATACAAAGCTCAAACTTTTGGCACAAAGAATTGCTAGGTCGGAAATGTGGGATTTCACTGGCTATTTACAGTGTTCCGGCGATTTTCCATTATTCAGACGAATTTAACGGCTACGAAATTGCTACGGTTATACCTATTACACGGAATGTACTTGATGAAGAGTTTTAGTAATTGAGATTTTATTCCATGAATGTTCGTAAATTCGAATTATTCATATTAAAGTTTACCAGCAGCTTGTTATACCAACTGTGTGCACACACAAGGTTCTCAGAAACTTCAACGGCTATAAATAACGCTCCAACATTATACATATTTTTGGTAACAGCTGATATTGAAAACGTACAGTTTGAAGTGTGCTCTGACGAGAGACATATGGAGGCTCATCTTTCACATTTTACGGAGATAAACAAAACTCGCCATAAAGATCGAAGTGTGAAAGCAAAAGTGGGACGTCAGCTCAAAGTATTCAAAATGCAAAGATATTAAACATATACGTAATATGGAAAAGTTTCATTACGGATGATTTGTGTATGTTATATTTTTAGACCCATTCCTAAATGAAGATTTTAAAATGTCAAACATGCAATTGGCGTACAGTAAAGTTTTTGTGCTTCTGGCCTTTGACATTGAAACAAGAGAGCGGTGCGGCGCCAACGAGCGCACGGGCGGCAGCTGATCTCCATCGGCACTTACGGCTCCGTCGACCAACACTCGAGGAATTCCTTAATGACCCTATGAAGAAACTCTGCTCACGACTCGAGATAAACTCAAAACGTGCATCAAGATTTTTTCCAAGGCTTTTAGTGCTTTTAAGCCCCGACGGTTATACATATTGACCTCAATCGCGCAATTGATTGCGTGCTATAAAGCTCTAATGCATCACTGGCGCTCGCCCGACATCACATAAAAGACTTTGGCAATAACCATTCGGATTCAATGTAAGAGTTTAGCTGAGCAACCTTCGCGTGTTCCGAGAACTTCGCCGACCGGTCGGTTCGACGTTGCGCTGCGGTTCCCGGAACGTCGACCCGTGGTAGTTTCGATTTTTAAAATAGATGCGTTCCGTTATACGTGATCCTATATAGGAGCACCGATTTATGGGCAGTCAATTAGACGTTGTGTAATCTGTAAATGAGAGTATCTATTTTTATCCCGAGACCAGACCCGTTTCCGAGTGAAAGGGATTTCCTACGGTGAACTTGTAAAACAGGTTTAGGAGTTACGAACTTCCCTCCTTCGACGTTTCATTTCGTTTGTATTGAACTGAATGTTGATTTTTAGTCTTGGTGATGCATTACAGCCAAACATAATCAATATAGATAATGTATGACGATACATGCATCGTTGTGAGTATAACAAATGAACTGTATAATAAGCAGTAGTAGCCGCAGAGGTGACCTAATCGTTTGCCTTCACCTTATTTACAGAAGTTTATCGACATATCTGTTGCTACCAAAGCCAAAGCCAATTAGTTAATCTGTTCCATTTAGATATAAAAATAAAGTCCCACTATTGCAAAAAGGAGTTGCTTGGTTTTTCAATATTCAATTCACCTCATTTTAAAAAGCATCCACAAGGACGAACGAATTCATCTCAAAGGCGCAACGGCAAATTAAACCGCTTGCTACCGTGAATTCGACAAAGTACTTTAAATATTCACAATATAGAGGCTGATTTTGTGTGACCGAGGTACAGATCAAAGCAGTATTTCAATCAGTTCGTTAGACGAAACTGTCGAGCGGGTTCGCAGTAGTCCGCCATTGAAATTTAAACTAGCCGCTCTTCTGGGAAAGGGATGCAAGCGACTATATCTTTTTCCTTCGTTTTGCTTTAGTCAGTTCGTCCTAGCCCAACAAAACATGCGATGCCCACAGTGCGAAGCAAATTGGATATGGATTTAACGTTCTTGAATCCCGGTGGTCTTAAAACATGTTTGTTTTGTTTGATAGCCACATTATTCTGTACTGTCGGTTAGGAAATATTACATATTGTATTGAATTTATATTGCTATTTCAGATTTGTGAAACGATCATGTTGCTAACAATACATCAGATTCTCTTCAAGTCAACTTTTGAAAGAGGTTTTCTCGAAGTGAACACTTAATTTTTATGCACTCTTGATAGTCATATTATGCATTATGAATAAATATGTTTCTTGGAAGCGCATCAATAACTTTGAAGTTTCCTAAGAGGCTGAGGTCAGAGGCGAACACTGCATTAAATTTAATAGCCGTGCATAATGCTGCGCATGGCATTGTCGGTCCTTCGGCGAACAACAACCCGTATACAATTTTCAAAATGAGACAATGCAAAAAATAAATAAAAAATGAAGTCATAATGCTGGCGATTTCTCATAACAACCCTTGGGTCGGAGGCTTCCAAGGATTAATTACGAGTTCCGAGTAGGGCCGCCACCGGGCCATTCGATTCTCGGTAAACTCGAATCGAAAAAGGAGCAAAAACGGACGCGGCGCGTTCTGAGAACACGCATACCTGCGCCCGCGCAGCCATCCCACCTTGTTCCGTCCGCCCGCCGATTCGAGAGAACTCACATTTTCCTAGTAGTTACTGTCCCAAGTAAAACAACATTTTCTCTTTTTCATATCATGTAAACTGTAGCTACTCCCAATACACGTAAGCGGGAAGCGAATGTTTACATATTTGTTTAAGAACACATGCTTATATAATAAGACAAATAGTAAGCTAGTGAAGGTGGTGACTTGGGCCGTTATACCTCTTTGTGCTCTGTAAGCAACCACTATCGGTTAGGATGAATAACTTTTTATTTTAATGCCTAGCTTTTACATTGCATATTATTATGTAAATTCAATGCGATTTCCAAGCATTGATGAAGCTAGAATTACGATCGTACTTATCATATTTCAGAAATCAGATTTAAGTACGGCATTTAATATTGATAAGTTCTGGGAAACTAACAATGTACGAGTTCGACGGCTGGTTCAAGAAAATGCATTCGTAGCGTATCCACGGAAGTAATGTATAATACGAATACTAAAGTAGGTAGTTGCTTGGTGAAATTGCCAAAAAGGTCAAATTTTGTTTTTCGGTTAAAGCTGTTTTCATTGGTAAAGTCCATCTCAATATGTTTAGGAGGAAGGAAGGAAAATAGGAAGATTTAATGTGAGTAATGGGCAAGTATGTAAATGTGTCTAATTCTTAATTGCTTAAGATGGTTGAGGGGGTAATTTGGGTTGTTGGAGAGTTAGCAAGCAGGTGTTTGTCACCATTAAGGCGTTTGATGCGTTGCTTACATGACAATATTAGGTCATCGTAAAATATTCCATTTTTCTTTTGTGGTCAAATTCTAAGCAGCTGCTTGGAAAGTTGAATCTGAATACTTATAGTGAAAATAAATAATTTATCTAGAAACCATATCAACTATTAGAAAACAGGTAGCAAATAAAGTGATTTTATTAATTAACGTAACTTATGTTTGCAGTAGTTTGACAAGAATATATACAGATTTACCAAATTACATCTAGGTCATAAATTCACCTACTCCAATAAAAGTTGCATGCATGTACATTGTACATATGCCTAAATGTAGTATTTATGTGACATAAAATACCTGCTAAAAAGAAGAGGTTCCTTATTTCGTATCTAATGTTGGAGCATTGTAACGCAATATACGAAGTGCTGTGCGTCTCAGCCAGTTTAGAAAAATGATGTAAGTTTCCATTTTGTAGATTACATTAATTGCCGTTATAAGTCTTTTCTAGTGTTTAGTCATTATCAAGTCTCAGTCCTCTTATTTTCAATTCTACGCTACCGAGGACTTGTAAGTGCACCCGAAGTTTCTCTGTGAATAATTTAGATGCCAGGCTCTGTGTACAATTGAAACAATACCAAGGTCTACGACGAAAGCAGCCGTAATCAATAAATTATTTTTATCCACGTCTATCAATGCCAATTGAAGTGTTTCTACAAGGTTTCTACGAATTATATGATCGTCATAGTACATTAACCGGTAACAATAGACTCGGCTCCTTTTAGCTTTAGAATGGCAACAAAAAATACATTGTCTCCCTTTGAGGATAAACAAAGGCCACCACGATTCCCTGTAAACGATTTAACAGCGTGATGTTCCCGGTAAAACGTGGACAATGGGATTGTTAACAATAACATTGATTTGAACTAAGTGCTATCAACAGTCTTGCGAGTCACAAGGTTGCTACCAGGTGGGTGAATGATGAAGTGGTTGCTACGTGCGTGTGGAAATAGGCTAACGTAGAAAGTGTTTGGCCTAATTCTACTCTTAACTATCGCTAATCTTATCGAATATGCTAGTTTCCTAATGGGATTCTTAGAAGTCAATTTGGCTGTAGTAGTAAAAACATTCGTTCTTAGAAATAATTTGACTATATTAATGCTGATTGATAGTAATTTGGTGCTGTCAGATTAAGTCGAAAAATGGTATCGCAAAAATAAAATGAATTATCATTTGGTTTTAATATCCGGATACTACGTTGTTATTGTATAAGCAAAATCTGTAATTTTCTCAATCAATTTATGAGTTGATCGTTCAATATTCTAAGGAAACGTTACGTCGTAGCGTGCTAGCACGATAATTGTTTTCAAATGAAGTGATTCGCCGCCAAGCGAGGTGTCATTAATACAGTCAGCACGCTTGTGCGTAAACATCATATTATTTATATCATTTCCTACTACATAACGTTACGTGGGTATTACATCGCTGCAATTAAGATAGACTGAATTCCTAACCTAGTTACAGACACGAACAAATTATGTGAGTATTTTAGTGTTTGACCTAACAAAGGATTTTCAACAGATGTAGGTGTTAACCTAGTAATATTTGTTTTAATACTATATACATGTTTCATTAACAAATAAATTCGAATTCATTAAAATAGGCTACTTACACATGCAAGTAAGTCCCATAGGACTCTCGTAAAAAGTTCGTGTGGGACAATACTTTCTTAGTTAGGACTATCTGTGTATGTTGATGACATATTTATTATGACACAAAGGTTCTGAATAACCGCACATTTGTTTTTAAATGTTGAAAGATTACGTCATTCATTAATATAATCTACGCTTTATCATTCAGAACGCATTGACCCCGAAGTCTATGTGATAATGATAACAGCTGGCGCCTTTTGATATTTTCGTGTGGTCTGTGATTCTGTACATGTGTTTCGCAACTCATAAACAAGTTGACTTTCACAGTGACGTATGCTATATGAAGATTACACGAAGAATTAAATGAAAACATGCTTGAATTAACTTTGAGATCAACAGTTTCAAACTTTTCAGTTTCTCACCTGGTAGTTTGACCACCATTGGAGGTGTTCGTGGTCGGTTGGGATCCAATGTAAACGCCTTAGATAACAACAAACACGGAAACACTAAGGCCCACTTATAATTACTTATATTTCCTCAAATCCACTTTACGGCCGTTTCGTTTCTCGGTAAAACTCTTTATAAGCAGTTTCGTAGAAACCGACTGCACTGGAGAAATTAATTTGCAGAAATCGACGTCGCCGACGGCAATCCGTCCGCGTGCCTCGACAGAAACGCTTTCTAAGTACGCGCACATTCAATTTCACTCAACAGTCGGTGTTTATCACAGATAACGATATCGCGGCGGGAGGTGAAAGTTCGGCGAGGTGGGTCGCCTCGGCGTGACAATCCTCTTTCGTGTACAAAAGCGTACTGAGCGAGCGAGCGGCGGAGCCGGCACGCGGCGCGCTCCGAAGGGCGAAGCGAGTGAGGTAAACACGCGTGGCGGTGGTGCGCGCGGCTCTGGGGGGGACCGGCGGCATGTGAATGTGCGACCGAGACCGAGCGGGCTCGTCGCGTTCACCGCGCGCTCTGAACATACTTGCCGACGAGCCGCCACTTCCCAGAACTACCAACCTTGGCACTTCCACGAAATAACTCAAGGCATTGTCACTAATTTATAAAACTTATGGTCTTCCGTCCAAGGCTCGCGAGCACGGCACCGGCTGGGTCGGCTCCACAAGTTCGTGACTAACGTTAGCTCATGCACCTTACGTTGACCCCGATGACCGGGGCACGACGGTAAATTAGGTAACTTGTGGTATCTATCTATCCATCAATCAAAGTGCGAGCGCGGCCCCTGCCTCCAACAGACTGGTGGTAATAAACGTTGGAAAGTTCATTCACTTCTTGTTCTATTTTTTGTCGTTAAACACACCCATACACCTACTACGATATAGATACACAGGTAGATTTTGAATGAATTGAAGTGTTATCAACCTCTTTGGGAACTGTTACGACTGGTTAATAAAACGACAATAAAATGAATAGAGAATTAAAGGACAACTTTCACACAACAGGCTCATGTCCTGAAAGGTGTCACTCGACTACAAGATAAAGTGAAAGTGTTTGATTGGAAACAATAAAAGTCGGGAGTAAGGCTGTTTTACGTTTACTTTTACTTAAATAGCTGTCAGGGAAACTTAAAACTACTTCCTTTCTTATCTCATTTTAAATTATGAATTGGTTATTTTGGTTGATAATTTTATAAATTCAGCACATAACACCTGCAACAAAATTACAATTTAAAAACTTTATTCGTATTCAGAATTTTGTCACGATACGAGGCACTACTCTTTAATAATATTCGATGTCAGATAAAATATATTTCGCTGTAGAAATTGGTATTACTGGCGATATGTTACTATAATAGTATTATAAGTAAGCCTTTGCCTGCTGTAAACTGTATACTGTAATTATGATGTAATTATTGTGTCCACTTACAGCAAGGCTTGCTTCCAATTAATAAACGATTCTACGTAATTAATTATTCGTGTAGGTAGGTATATGTCTCGTAAGCTGATGCCAAGTTTCAAACAACTGTATAGGCTGCTACAGTTGATAATGACGTGCGAGATGGAGAGTAAGAGACGCGCTGGAGGCCGGAGTTAAACGTGACTGTAGAAAATACGGGAGTGGACTGACACAACCTCCGTCTAGCAGCTGTTCTCGCTGGACAGAGAGGAGTTCAAAAAGCTGACGTGACGACCAACCTGCAGGATTAAGAGGCAACGAAAGACGAAGAAGAGAAGGAATTATTCACTATTCCTCGTATCATTAAAATTCTATTAGCTAAAGGAAATCTCAGCAAGGTTAAGTTTTTCTGAACAGCCTCTAGTAATGAGAGTCTGCCATCCTGATTATGGTATGCTTAGTATATTGATTTCTGGGTCAACAGCATAAGGTCATAGGCTAACATTTCTTGAAGCCTAAATGCGGTTAATAATAGCGATGGCTAATACAAAACCGCAGATAAGCGATTAGTGCCTGAAACATAAATCATATTAAAATTCCGCCAGCGGTTTCACCCGCTTTCCCGTGGGAACTGGAAGTTTTGCGCGGACCCGGATAAAAAGTAGCCTATAGCCTTCCTCGATAAATGGGCTATCTAACACTGAAAGGATTTTTCAAATCGGACCAGTAGTTCCTGAGATTAGCGCGTTCAAACAAACAAACAAACTCTTCAGCTTTATAATATTAGTATAGATTATATGATTTATGTTTCTTGTTATTGTGAATGGCGTAATGTGCGTAACCTACGTTACAGACAAAAAGTAGTACAGACTACAGCACATCAAGCAACCCCAATCTGTGATCTGTCGTCTGTACAAAATGTGGTAGTTTTTCTCAATCGATAAGATTTGATCGTTGTACAGTACAGACAACAACTGGTCACGGTACCCGAATCTGTCTTATTTTACCAATCAAATATTGACCTTCCACTATTGTGGTAAGATTGAAAATGTATTGAAGAAATTTGACGGATTGATGTGCTAGCGTCTGTACCTTTGACACACTATTTGTTGTGTAATATACCTTCAGCTCATGTTCATCATTAGGTATAAGTAAGCCAAGATACAGACGACAGCACATCAAGTCACCACAATCTGTCAAATTTCTGCAATAGATTTTAAACCTTGTCACAATAGCGGAAGATTAATATTCGGTATTATGGTAAAATTTGCCAGATTCGTGTTCGTTGACCTGCTGTCTTCTGTACATCAAATATTCCATATTGATAATCATAATAACATGCTTTGCTTTTATCGAGAAATTATGGTTTCAATAACGTGAAAGCTTTCTATATAATAATGCGACCAAATAATTATACCTATCTATCATTAAGTAAATATGCTACTATATTACGAGTTCCATGTCTATAGTACAGACAACAGAAGGTCAATATACCCGAATCTGTCAAATTTTACCAATCAAACATTAACCTTCCACTATTGTGATAAGGTTGAAAATCTATTGCAGAAATTTGACAGATTGTGGTAACGTCTGTACCTACCTACGTGTGTGAACATTTTTTGTGGCCTGCGAGGCTGCGACGTGATTTATGTGTAAGTCGAAGTCACGAAGTCAACAGGGGCTTCCATCTGCTATTTTCGATAGACATCTTTTGGAAATATGATTAATATACAATTTAAGTTCGTATTGAGACGTTTAACAACAATGGGTGATTTCGTCTCCCGAGTAGGGCAAGTAATCAATAATGCTGTAGATAATCGAGTATTCCTCGAATGGCGATGCGTGTGACATGCGCCACACTTCTACGAATGAGTGCTCTTCACGGTATGTACAGCCGGTTACAAAACTGTTCATGTACGAGTATTTTATAGGAAAATATTTTTGCTGCAACTTGTTTTTTTACTGTTAGTTTTAATGGCGACCATAAAAGTATTACTGTATGCCTGCCAGCTATGCTATTGATTGAATGCATTTCCAATTTTATCAAGTTTTATATTTTACGTTACTTCTTGAATCCTTGACATAAAGAAAAGTGTCATTTTAATTTTAGTTTAAGTAAACTAATTAAAGGAACGCTTACCTACACAGAAGTAGACGTGTACGTATTTTGAAAATTAATATCATCGAAAAGGCTATCCGGCTACCAATATCACAAAACCAGATAATGGATTAAAACTACTTCAATTCTGTTGATGGCACGATACAATTGGTACAAATGTAATTGAGCTTATCTTTTTATGGCGCTACATCACTCATTCATCGTTTTATACGGCGTTTGGATGACCCATATAACTAATTGAACTTTTGTCGTCGAGTGTACGCTGGCGACAGATGTAGTGCACGTGTGACTGTACCGAACGCCTCCATAATTTCGTCAATAAATAGCTTGGATCATAAAGTTAAGAGCTTGAGTATTTGCTGNGCCTAAAGCCTTCCTCGATAAATGGGCTATCTAACACTGAAAGAATTTTTCAAATCGGACCAGTAGTTCCTGAGATTAGCGCGTTCAAACAAACAAACAAACTCTTCAGCTTTATAATATTAGTATAGATTATATGATTTATGTTTCTTGTTATTGTGAATGGCGTAATGTGCGTAACCTACGTTACAGACAAAAAGTAGTACAGACTACAGCACATCAAGCAACCCCAATCTGTGATCTGTCGTCTGTACAAAATGTGGTAGTTTTTCTCAATCGATAAGATTTGATCGTTGTACAGTACAGACAACAACTGGTCACGGTACCCGAATCTGTCTTATTTTACCAATCAAATATTGACCTTCCACTATTGTGGTAAGATTGAAAATGTATTGAAGAAATTTGACGGATTGATGTGCTAGCGTCTGTACCTTTGACACACTATTTGTTGTGTAATATACCTTCAGCTCATGTTCATCATTAGGTATAAGTAAGCCAAGATACAGACGACAGCACATCAAGTCACCACAATCTGTCAAATTTCTGCAATAGATTTTAAACCTTGTCACAATAGCGGAAGATTAATATTCGGTATTATGGTAAAATTTGCCAGATTCGTGTTCGTTGACCTGCTGTCTTCTGTACATCAAATATTCCATATTGATAATCATAATAACATGCTTTGCTTTTATCGAGAAATTATGGTTTCAATAACGTGAAAGCTTTCTATATAATAATGCGACCAAATAATTATACCTATCTATCATTAAGTAAATATGCTACTATATTACGAGTTCCATGTCTATAGTACAGACAACAGAAGGTCAATATACCCGAATCTGTCAAATTTTACCAATCAAACATTAACCTTCCACTATTGTGATAAGGTTGAAAATCTATTGCAGAAATTTGACAGATTGTGGTAACGTCTGTACCTACCTACGTGTGTGAACATTTTTTGTGGCCTGCGAGGCTGCGACGTGATTTATGTGTAAGTCGAAGTCACGAAGTCAACAGGGGCTTCCATCTGCTATTTTCGATAGACATCTTTTGGAAATATGATTAATATACAATTTAAGTTCGTATTGAGACGTTTAACAACAATGGGTGATTTCGTCTCCCGAGTAGGGCAAGTAATCAATAATGCTGTAGATAATCGAGTATTCCTCGAATGGCGATGCGTGTGACATGCGCCACACTTCTACGAATGAGTGCTCTTCACGGTATGTACAGCCGGTTACAAAACTGTTCATGTACGAGTATTTTATAGGAAAATATTTTTGCTGCAACTTGTTTTTTTACTGTTAGTTTTAATGGCGACCATAAAAGTATTACTGTATGCCTGCCAGCTATGCTATTGATTGAATGCATTTCCAATTTTATCAAGTTTTATATTTTACGTTACTTCTTGAATCCTTGACATAAAGAAAAGTGTCATTTTAATTTTAGTTTAAGTAAACTAATTAAAGGAACGCTTACCTACACAGAAGTAGACGTGTACGTATTTTGAAAATTAATATCATCGAAAAGGCTATCCGGCTACCAATATCACAAAACCAGATAATGGATTAAAACTACTTCAATTCTGTTGATGGCACGATACAATTGGTACAAATGTAATTGAGCTTATCTTTTTATGGCGCTACATCACTCATTCATCGTTTTATACGGCGTTTGGATGACCCATATAACTAATTGAACTTTTGTCGTCGAGTGTACGCTGGCGACAGATGTAGTGCACGTGTGACTGTACCGAACGCCTCCATAATTTCGTCAATAAATAGCTTGGATCATAAAGTTAAGAGCTTGAGTATTTGCTGTCGAGATTCATCTTATTTAGCGACGCTCTCTTCAGCTATCTTAAGTAAAGACTGCAATGGATTTTCAACCTTATCACAAGGGAGGTAGGTCAATGTCTGACTGGTAAAATTTTACAGATTCTGGTACCCTGACCTGCTGTTGTCTGTAATGACAGCAGGCGAACCTACCCGAACCTGTAAAATTTTACGAATCAAACATTAACCTTAGACTGTTGTGATAAGGGTGAAAATCTATTGAAGATTGTGGTAGAATGTGACAGATTGTGGTAGGTTGATGTCTGTCATCTTTACCTTGATAAGTACAGTGTAAAGTTATTTTTCCTCCAATGTTCTCAGTAGACGTTTAATTTTATCAGATGAGTCTAAAAATAGCGCTCAAATCGATATTAAATAAAAATATACGCACAAAAATTCTTCATTGAAGCTTCAAAACTGTTTTTTAACGAGAATTGTACTGAGGGATTAACTTAATTTTGCCGTTAGAAAAATATTATCAGCTGATACCTATCGATTGTAGGTCGTGGATAGTTTACTAGCTACAAATAAGGGTTATTTTTTCCGTTAGAGGTGCGAAGCCCTACAAAAAACAATAAAAGGAAATTGGAAGCTATCTTTCAAACTTAACGAAATATATGTAATCTATTACATATATACTAATATTATAAAGCTTAAGAGTTGGTTTGTTTGTTTGTTTGAACGCGCTAATCTCATGAACTGCTGATCCGATTTAAACAATATTTCAGTGTTAGATAGCCCATTTATCGAGAAAGGCTATAAGCTGCTTTTTATCCGGGTGCGCTGAGTAGTTCCCACGGGACGCGGGTGAAACCGCTGGCAGAAGCTAGTATGCGAATAAGAATCATATCGGTTCGTACTGGTATATATTTTGTAGCAACCTAAAAAGTTTCTAATGATAAAGTTTTTTTTCGTCACTGAAATGTCTAAACCCAGTTCACTTTCATCACGTTAAAAGCTGAAAAATAGCGGGAAAACCATGTTTGCGTTGAGCCAGCCCATTTGCTAATTTTATCTTCGTGATCGCGAGAAAGAAAGACGAAAGTAGTATCTACATTTTAGCCGACAGTAATTGTTCTAAGAATTTCTTTGGTACAATATACCTAACCCGGTTTTAGACTTCTTTTTATTTTTCATCGTGTGTCAAACTTGTCTTGTTTATAGAGTTTTTAGCCCACCTTGTGTGTAACTGAATAAATAATACTGATTGCTAATGTTAGATTTGTTTATATGTTCCTACGTTTTCCTGTTGATTATCTTTCGGTGATCCTGTAAAACGTAATATTGTAAACGTGGAAAGAAAGCCCCTTTTCTGTTTTTCTAATAATCTGTCTACCAGATACTTTCTCACCGGGAAAATGTTATTCATATTATTATCTACTCATATTATTCATTCATATTATTTATTTGCATTCCACAATGTTTTAAAAAAGGTGTTACAATGAGGCTTATATCTAAGTACGATCGTGGACCCGCAGAATAAGTTAAAATAAAAATACATTGAATAGGATATTTTAACCTGGAAGATATTTTGTAGAGGTAAAACTGGAATTATTACTTAATTGTTAACTGGGTCTTAGTTATGTAATAATTTTGATCTGCTTGCTAATTTATTATTGTGTACACGTCAGTAAGTATTAAGTCACCTAAATCAAAGAAGCCTAAAATATACTTCACTCTTCGTTTTCCTGTTGTTCTGGTTATTATGGAAATAAGACCATGTAAACATTTTAGCTTCCTGGAAGTCGTAAAAGTTGTGAGAGAAAGGAAAATTCAGTTTGTGACGCCGGCGCTGCGATAAGCTAGCTATCCAGTATGGACGTGCCTTACATACTCATGTGCGACAAATACGTCACATAGGTTCTCGTTGCCCGGAATTCTGCAATGTGCTACAATGTGAAGGTAGGAATTCAGAGTTTGTATCCTGTAGGTACTATTTGATGGTACGGGATGTTAATCCAGATTCGGAAAGCTATGTTTGATTGCTGTTGTAGCTTTCTGACCCAATTATATCAACTGACTGCAGATTGTTATCTACGTATTAATCTCTTGGGAATAATTAGCTGTTGCTGTCTAATTACCAAGGAAGCTTAGCGCCCATTTCGCAAGATCCAGATAAAGTTCTAAATACTTCTGAGAGATAATGCTATAGAAAAGTAGTCAAAATTAAAAACATTTCTATGGCACTTTCTAAGACGGCTGCATAGAACCTCTGAAACTGACCCGTAAAGTCTCTAAAGTATAGCGTAAGACGAGCTTATCTCTACATTAGACACATTGTTCTTCCCGTGAGCATAAATCTAAGTACCAACCTACGTAATTCGTGACTGGAAAGCCCCAACATGAGGCGCCTCACAATGGTGAATCCCAGCGCTTACATTTGTTTACCGTACGTGCGGATTGTCTGCCCAGCTAATACTAACTCAGGGAATTCGGACTTAATAGCGATTGCACGTGTCGCCTGGCACACGGCCAAACGCGAAGTTATGTAATATTTTAGGAAAAACGAGCCCGCGTCTAAGCGTGCGGTTCCGTGCTGATACTGAACAATGGCTTCTGATATCTACTTATGTGTTATGGACATTTATTCTGATGAAGTGGTGATAACAGGGTTCTTGATGACAAAAGAGCAGACTTAAATATTATAGGTATCTATACTTACTAATATTATAAAGCTGAAGAGTTTGTTTGTTTGAACGCGCTAATCTCAGGAACTACTAGTCCGATTTGAAAAATTCTTTCAGTGTTAGATAGCCTTTTTATCGAGGAAGGCTATAGGCTACTTTTTATCCGGGTGCGCCGAGTAGTTCCCACGGGACGCGGGTGAAACCGCTGGCAGAAGCTAGTTACTTGATATATTAATTTGTTGATAGATACTTAGTTCACCTTCTCAGATCTACTTTACGACGCAGTTCGAAACCCTGTGTTGCTCAAAGGATTTTGTGCAAAGTTTTCATGTTTTTCAGAAAGCAAAGAACAATTTTTATAATTTCGCAATAAATGTGATTTTTTTATAAATGTCTATACGCAATTAACAGTTATCTTTCCGCAGAAATCTACGAGACACTATAGCCGATTGTTTCGCGGAGTTGCGGATAATTGTTATCACGTTACGTCGAAACTGTCGATAAATGGATATATTGACTCATGCCAATTAAATGTATACAGGCTGCACAAAAATAAGGCTAGCTTGGATTATTTATCCAAGCTTGCTTACTGCGGAATTCAATAATCTGTCTATCTCTGGATTTGCTTACTATAGATAGATTTTAGACATAAGCCCCATACAAGTAATGTCAAATTGCTGTCTCTAGTAAGCAAGTCCAGAGATAGACAGAATATTGAATTCCGCAGTAAGTGTTTTTCGTAAAAATCAAGTCAAAAGTATCTGACGATTTCCTGGGATACTTCGGTTCGCGCAAATCCAATTTCTGATTAAACTTCGGAACTAGTAAAAGTAGACTAGGTAGTGATCCTTCGTAGAACTTTCGAACCCATAAATATTTGCTGAACTTGGAAATTATATCGACAAGTTTTGGGTCTCTCTAGTCCCCGACTCCCTTAATCCAAATGTGGGTTCATCCTGTATTATAGATAAACTTAATTTGGCGCCGGCGCGGGATTGATAAGCCATATCGCAGTAAGACTTCTTATAGTAATCTGACATTCATATTTGAGTCAGGCTTATTTATAATTCAAGGGGAAATCCTATAAAACAAGTAGGGAATATTAGGCTTTTTCTTATTAATATAAATGAACATATTTCATGTAATTATGCTTAGACTTTGAAGCATATACTACCAAAAATAACTCCAAGAAATTAAAAATAGGATACGTTATAACCTATCTTTTGCTTCTGCACCAGAAACAAAGACCAACTGATTCAAAATGCAAACAGTTTACAACCAAAATACGCCGTATCTTAACATCTGATAGTATTCTTAAAATCCTACTGCACTATTATTGTTTCTCGCTATTAACATTATGTAAATAGGCCGAGATTAGATAACTCCTCAAGTAATTACACCGTAACATGCATAGTACAATACTACGCGATCGTATCTATTCGATGAATTTCGAAATCAATAAATAACTCTGCTACCGGCTAGCAGGAAAAGATAAATTGTGTTTTTATTCTACCTGTGAACAGTAGTCCTTATCTCTGTGGTCATGTAGCTAATCGGATTTAGCGATCTGATTGGCCTAGTGACTTTATCCTTTAGGGTGAAGCCAAACGAGCGTAATTTTGTGAGTTGCTAGTAGCAGAATTTTGATCGTAGAAAATCTGCTACATTCGGTTTTATACAAAAGTCCTATTTGATTCACACGGCAACGCAAAATGAGTTACCTTTTTTTGTTTGTAACGATTTTCTGCGACCGAAATTCTGCGACTCACGACTCAAAAAATTACGCTCGTTTGGCCTCAGCCTTAATGCTCACGTGGTACCACTAAGTACCAATTGTTTTCAATTTCTTGTATTTACATTTTGCGTAAACACAATTCGGTCATAGAGGGACTCCCCTCTAATGTATGACTTGATTTGTTATAGTGAATCATTAGGGGCATTACTTGTGTGGTTGGGTGAGGTTACAGTTCAGGCATCATCTGGTAATGTCTGACTTCTTTCTATCAATTAACTTACTAGAGATAGGAATTTGACATTACTTGTGTGGGGCTAATGTCAAAATGCTTTCTTTAGACGGCATATCCATAGATAGATTATTGAATTCTGCAGTTAACGAAAGAATCTGCCGGTAGAGGTACGACACATTTACGGTATTTTTCTTCAAGTCTAACTTCTTAGAACAAATTCTATGTTCTAGTAAATATTTTCAATGTTAACTAAAATACATTACTTATTATTTATTACTTATTAAGTTTTTAATATAAGTAAATCTTCTTTTCAGATAAAATGGTTTAGCTTTAGCATTTTAATATTAACTTGCCCGTCCGAGAAAGAGCTTGTGTTACCGTATATTTTTATTTAATTAAAACTTTATGCTTGTCAGATATATCTCTAATTAACCAAGTTCTCTTAGCTTTTTTTAATTAACCAACCTTTACTTGTTAATTAGTGAGAAAAAAGCGGGGAGCTAATCAACTGTTTCTGTATTCTGTACGTGACGTAACGTACAGACGACAGCATATCTACCTACTTCATTTTGTCAAATTTCTTCAATAGATTTTCAACCTTATCACAATAGTGGAAGGTTAATGTTCGATTAATAAAATTTGTCCGATTCGGGACGGTTCTCCTGCTGGCTGGTGTACCTGTGTCATATGCATAAACAATTGGACCCTTTATCAAAATTATAAACCGTCCTTAGCTTACTCCTTTTTGTAGTAACGTAGGTGTTTTGAAAAGTGTTAAACAATACAGTTGACAGTACTTGATACAAAAGGTCAGCAGAACGTGTTCCTATAGCTAACGCACTGGCATTTGGAGTAAAATATGTGATGTACCAGACCTGAATTACGATTAGGTACGCCGCTAGTTACTTCATTCAAGCTTCTTGTATTAGGACACCGCATGAGAAACGAGAAAGCCTTTAAATCTACAGATACTAATAATAAATAGGAAACATTTTTTTTTCTTTGTTTGTTAGTAACCTAAAGGCTCTGAAACTACTGAACCCATTGAAAAAAATCCCTTTTGGAAAGCTACATTATTCCCGAGTAACATGGGCTATATTTTATACGGGAAGAAATGCGGACGTAACCCAGGGAAAAGAGCTAGTTTTTCAATAAAATAATCACAATATAATGACATAAATATATTAATGTTATCGTTACACAATCTGCATACATTGACGTTCCATTAAAGTTATTATCGTTCAATGTAAATAATATAATTATGACCTACATTTCGATTTCTGCGTACCCATGGCAGCGTAGCGGTGTAACCTTTGTTAATAATTCCAATGAGCCTTGTAGTTACGTAAATTTACTATTAATACTTAGTAATTAATAGTTTTGCTTAATTAGCTAAGTTCTTTAAATAAATAAAAACAATTTTTATATGTGTTTACTTAATCATTTTATACCACATTTTTTTTTCATGATCTTTGTCATATTTATCGTAATAACATTTACCCACCAAAAACATAAATGTAAAAAATGAAAGCCAAGTTCAATACAAAACCTATGATTGGTTGTGGGCTTCGCCGCAAAAAGAATGGAGATCTAAATGAGTACCAAGTTCTGTACAAAATCAAAATATGTATTTATAGGAACAAGATATGACTTGGCCAGTTTTTATCAGGATTAAAAAAATGTTTTATATATATTTCATTAATAACTGAGGTAATGAAAACTGGCCAAGTCAAATCTTGTTCCTATAAATACATATTTTGATTTTGTACAGAACTTGGTACTCATTTAGATCTCCATTCTTTTTGCGGCGAAGCCCACAACCAATCATAGGTTTTGTATTGAACTTGGCTTTCATTTTTTACATTTATGTTTTTGGTGGGTAAATGTTATTACGATAAATATGACAAAGATCATGAAAAAAAAATGTGGTATAAAATGATTAAGTAAACACATATAAAAATTGTTTTTATTTATTTAAAGAACTTAGCTAATTAAGCAAAACTATTAATTACTAAGTATTAATAGTAAATTTACGTAACTACAAGGCTCATTGGAATTATTAACAAAGGTTACACCGCTACGCTGCCATGGGTACGCAGAAATCGAAATGTAGGTCATAATTATATTATTTACATTGAACGATAATAACTTTAATGGAACGTCAATGTATGCAGATTGTGTAACGATAACATTAATATATTTATGTCATTATATTGTGATTATTTTATTGAAAAACTAGCTCTTTTCCCTGGGTTACGTCCGCATTTCTTCCCGTATAAAATATAGCCCATGTTACTCGGGAATAATGTAGCTTTCCAAAAGGGATTTTTTTCAATGGGTTCAGTAGTTTCAGAGCCTTTAGGTTACTAACAAACAAAGAAAAAAAAATGTTTCCTATTTATTATTAGTATCTGTAGATTTAAAGGCTTTCTCGTTTCTCATGCGGTGTCCTAATACAAGAAGCTTGAATGAAGTAACTAGCGGCGTACCTAATCGTAATTCAGGTCTGGTACATCACATATTTTACTCCAAATGCCAGTGCGTTAGCTATAGGAACACGTTCTGCTGACCTTTTGTATCAAGTACTGTCAACTGTATTGTTTAACACTTTTCAAAACACCTACGTTACTACAAAAAGGAGTAAGCTAAGGACGGTTTATAATTTTGATAAAGGGTCCAATTGTTTATGCATATGACACAGGTACACCAGCCAGCAGGAGAACCGTCCCGAATCGGACAAATTTTATTAATCGAACATTAACCTTCCACTATTGTGATAAGGTTGAAAATCTATTGTAGAAATATGACAAAATGAAGTAGGTAGATATGCTGTCGTCTGTACGTTACGTCACGTACAGAATACAGAAACAGTTGATTAGCTCCCCGCTTTTTTCTCACTAATTAACAAGTAAAGGTTGGTTAATTAAAAAAAGCTAAGAGAACTTGGTTAATTAGAGATATATCTGACAAGCATAAAGTTTTAATTAAATAAAAATATACGGTAACACAAGCTCTTTCTCGGACGGGCAAGTTAATATTAAAATGCTAAAGCTAAACCATTTTATCTGAAAAGAAGATTTACTTATATTAAAAACTTAATAAGTAATAAATAATAAGTAATGTATTTTAGTTAACATTGAAAATATTTACTAGAACATAGAATTTGTTCTAAGAAGTTAGACTTGAAGAAAAATACCGTAAATGTGTCGTACCTCTACCGGCAGATTCTTTCGTTAACTGCAGAATTCAATAATCTATCTATGGATATGCCGTCTAAAGAAAGCATTTTGACATTAGCCCCACACAAGTAATGTCAAATTCCTATCTCTAGTAAGTTAATTGATAGAAAGAAGTCAGACATTACCAGATGATGCCTGAACTGTAACCTCACCCAACCACACAAGTAATGCCCCTAATGATTCACTATAACAAATCAAGTCATACATTAGAGGGGAGTCCCTCTATGACCGAATTGTGTTTACGCAAAATGTAAATACAAGAAATTGAAAACAATTGGTACTTAGTGGTACCACGTGAGCATTAAGGCTGAGGCCAAACGAGCGTAATTTTTTGAGTCGTGAGTCGCAGAATTTCGGTCGCAGAAAATCGTTACAAACAAAAAAAGGTAACTCATTTTGCGTTGCCGTGTGAATCAAATAGGACTTTTGTATAAAACCGAATGTAGCAGATTTTCTACGATCAAAATTCTGCTACTAGCAACTCACAAAATTACGCTCGTTTGGCTTCACCCTAAAGGATAAAGTCACTAGGCCAATCAGATCGCTAAATCCGATTAGCTACATGACCACAGAGATAAGGACTACTGTTCACAGGTAGAATAAAAACACAATTTATCTTTTCCTGCTAGCCGGTAGCAGAGTTATTTATTGATTTCGAAATTCATCGAATAGATACGATCGCGTAGTATTGTACTATGCATGTTACGGTGTAATTACTTGAGGAGTTATCTAATCTCGGCCTATTTACATAATGTTAATAGCGAGAAACAATAATAGTGCAGTAGGATTTTAAGAATACTATCAGATGTTAAGATACGGCGTATTTTGGTTGTAAACTGTTTGCATTTTGAATCAGTTGGTCTTTGTTTCTGGTGCAGAAGCAAAAGATAGGTTATAACGTATCCTATTTTTAATTTCTTGGAGTTATTTTTGGTAGTATATGCTTCAAAGTCTAAGCATAATTACATGAAATATGTTCATTTATATTAATAAGAAAAAGCCTAATATTCCCTACTTGTTTTATAGGATTTCCCCTTGAATTATAAATAAGCCTGACTCAAATATGAATGTCAGATTACTATAAGAAGTCTTACTGCGATATGGCTTATCAATCCCGCGCCGGCGCCAAATTAAGTTTATCTATAATACAGGATGAACCCACATTTGGATTAAGGGAGTCGGGGACTAGAGAGACCCAAAACTTGTCGATATAATTTCCAAGTTCAGCAAATATTTATGGGTTCGAAAGTTCTACGAAGGATCACTACCTAGTCTACTTTTACTAGTTCCGAAGTTTAATCAGAAATTGGATTTGCGCGAACCGAAGTATCCCAGGAAATCGTCAGATACTTTTGACTTGATTTTTACGAAAAACACTTACTGCGGAATTCAATATTCTGTCTATCTCTGGACTTGCTTACTAGAGACAGCAATTTGACATTACTTGTATGGGGCTTATGTCTAAAATCTATCTATAGTAAGCAAATCCAGAGATAGACAGATTATTGAATTCCGCAGTAAGCAAGCTTGGATAAATAATCCAAGCTAGCCTTATTTTTGTGCAGCCTGTATACATTTAATTGGCATGAGTCAATATATCCATTTATCGACAGTTTCGACGTAACGTGATAACAATTATCCGCAACTCCGCGAAACAATCGGCTATAGTGTCTCGTAGATTTCTGCGGAAAGATAACTGTTAATTGCGTATAGACATTTATAAAAAAATCACATTTATTGCGAAATTATAAAAATTGTTCTTTGCTTTCTGAAAAACATGAAAACTTTGCACAAAATCCTTTGAGCAACACAGGGTTTCGAACTGCGTCGTAAAGTAGATCTGAGAAGGTGAACTAAGTATCTATCAACAAATTAATATATCAAGTAACTAGCTTCTGCCAGCGGTTTCACCCGCGTCCCGTGGGAACCATTCGGCGCACCCGGATAAAAAGTAGCCTATAGCCTTCCTCGATAAATTGGCTATCTAACACTGAAAGAATTTTTCAAATCGGACTAGTAGTTCCTGAGATTAGCGCGTTCAAACAAACAAACTCTTCAGCTTTATAATATTAGTAAGTATAGATACCTATAATATTTAAGTCTGCTCTTTTGTCATCAAGAACCCTGTTATCACCACTTCATCAGAATAAATGTCCATAACACATAAGTAGATATCAGAAGCCATTGTTCAGTATCAGCACGGAACCGCACGCTTAGACGCGGGCTCGTTTTTCCTAAAATATTACATAACTTCGCGTTTGGCCGTGTGCCAGGCGACACGTGCAATCGCTATTAAGTCCGAATTCCCTGAGTTAGTATTAGCTGGGCAGACAATCCGCACGTACGGTAAACAAATGTAAGCGCTGGGATTCACCATTGTGAGGCGCCTCATGTTGGGGCTTTCCAGTCACGAATTACGTAGGTTGGTACTTAGATTTATGCTCACGGGAAGAACAATGTGTCTAATGTAGAGATAAGCTCGTCTTACGCTATACTTTAGAGACTTTACGGGTCAGTTTCAGAGGTTCTATGCAGCCGTCTTAGAAAGTGCCATAGAAATGTTTTTAATTTTGACTACTTTTCTATAGCATTATCTCTCAGAAGTATTTAGAACTTTATCTGGATCTTGCGAAATGGGCGCTAAGCTTCCTTGGTAATTAGACAGCAACAGCTAATTATTCCCAAGAGATTAATACGTAGATAACAATCTGCAGTCAGTTGATATAATTGGGTCAGAAAGCTACAACAGCAATCAAACATAGCTTTCCGAATCTGGATTAACATCCCGTACCATCAAATAGTACCTACAGGATACAAACTCTGAATTCCTACCTTCACATTGTAGCACATTGCAGAATTCCGGGCAACGAGAACCTATGTGACGTATTTGTCGCACATGAGTATGTAAGGCACGTCCATACTGGATAGCTAGCTTATCGCAGCGCCGGCGTCACAAACTGAATTTTCCTTTCTCTCACAACTTTTACGACTTCCAGGAAGCTAAAATGTTTACATGGTCTTATTTCCATAATAACCAGAACAACAGGAAAACGAAGAGTGAAGTATATTTTAGGCTTCTTTGATTTAGGTGACTTAATACTTACTGACGTGTACACAATAATAAATTAGCAAGCAGATCAAAATTATTACATAACTAAGACCCAGTTAACAATTAAGTAATAATTCCAGTTTTACCTCTACAAAATATCTTCCAGGTTAAAATATCCTATTCAATGTATTTTTATTTTAACTTATTCTGCGGGTCCACGATCGTACTTAGATATAAGCCTCATTGTAACACCTTTTTTAAAACATTGTGGAATGCAAATAAATAATATGAATGAATAATATGAGTAGATAATAATATGAATAACATTTTCCCGGTGAGAAAGTATCTGGTAGACAGATTATTAGAAAAACAGAAAAGGGGCTTTCTTTCCACGTTTACAATATTACGTTTTACAGGATCACCGAAAGATAATCAACAGGAAAACGTAGGAACATATAAACAAATCTAACATTAGCAATCAGTATTATTTATTCAGTTACACACAAGGTGGGCTAAAAACTCTATAAACAAGACAAGTTTGACACACGATGAAAAATAAAAAGAAGTCTAAAACCGGGTTAGGTATATTGTACCAAAGAAATTCTTAGAACAATTACTGTCGGCTAAAATGTAGATACTACTTTCGTCTTTCTTTCTCGCGATCACGAAGATAAAATTAGCAAATGGGCTGGCTCAACGCAAACATGGTTTTCCCGCTATTTTTCAGCTTTTAACGTGATGAAAGTGAACTGGGTTTAGACATTTCAGTGACGAAAAAAAACTTTATCATTAGAAACTTTTTAGGTTGCTACAAAATATATACCAGTACGAACCGATATGATTCTTATTCGCATACTAGCTTCTGCCAGCGGTTTCACCCGCGTCCCGTGGGAACCATTAGGTGCCCAGGTAATGTTGTGGAGGTCAGATAGGCAGTCGTTCCATGGAAAACACTGGTTCTCAGCTGCATCCGGTAGACTGGAAGCCGACCCCAAAAATAGTTGGGAAAAGGCTAGACAGATGATGATTGTTCTTAGCAAGTAAACTTCTATTTTATGGCGTTTTGCACTATCCTTAAGTAAAAATCAATCGCTACGAACTCGCTATGCTGTACTACTGATCCTATTTGTGAGCGCCCCGCGTCAAATCCATTGGGGTTCATTTCAGTCACGTACCCGCTTTGGCAATGTACTGAAATGTTTGTGCCGTATTTATGTTCGAAAGCTTCGGGTATCGAGTACCTGTGTATTCAGAATAGTCCAATGATAATAGCGTAATCACCCTGCTATATTCGATAGCCGGTAACTGAGATTTTTGGTAGAATGCAATACACATTTCGTACAACGAATATGCGGAATGTCAGACGAATTTTAGATAGTTCTAAACCTATGATGTCTGTGTTCATATCTCGTCGTCGTGATGGAATATAAAATTAACCAGACTGGATTTTATCTTTATTTTTATACAAGCAAAGAGGTGAGAGAGGAATGAGCAAAAAGGTACAAATAACACGTAAAGCTGTTATTTTTCCGATTATTTAGAGAAAATATTTACTTAGAACACGAGAGCATATTAGTAACACTGCTTTACCGGAACTGCATTAAATATAATCTCATATTCACAGTATAATTTCCGAGTATTTGATGTGCTTCGCGAAGCATATAAAACATGCTGAATGCTCTACCAAATAAGACAATGACATGAAAACTAAATCGTACTTTATATTATCTGATATGATAGATAAAAAACAAATTCTATCTATCGTTCGTTGTGATGATAACGACTTAACAATAACAGATTTATGTAAGATTGCGAATGATGAAACGTTAAGATCTTTTTATGGTTAAATTAATAAGAAAAACAAAATAAAACAGACTAGGTTAACTTTTGGAGAAAAAATCTCTTGAAATGAACACTGAAATAAAAATTAAACAAAACGGAGTAAAAAGAAGTACCTACTTTAAAGTTCACAAACATTAACTTAATGTTTTAAAAAATATTAGTAAGTCACAGCGAGCGGTTTGAAAAAGGAAAAGGATAAGTATCAAAGCTGAAATGACAAAAGCTTTCTACCAAATTCACGAGTCTTTTAGGAGACTTCCAGCAGTAATATCTTCAGCCACATTTTTTATCGAACATTTCACCTTATATGATGAAAGAAAGGGCTGATTCTTTATCCAGATATCTCCTAGTCTCTTCATTGTGTTCTGTATATTTTTGATAATCTACAAAAAGATACCATGATACCATTTCCAAAATAACTATCAGGGAGTGATTAGTCATTGATACTGATGCCAAAAATGCAATCAGTAGAATTTTTGTCTGTCCGTCTGTATAACCGTTATAGTAACAAAAACTACTCGACGGATTTTAACGAAAATTGGTGTACTTTTCATCACGCTACAATCAATAGGAACAGAGCAGTGAAGGAAAGATCTTTGATTATGACGACCCGTTGTCGCTGTCAAAAGCGACATGTCCGCGACCGAAGTCGCTGCAGAAGCTAGTAATACACATGACATTTGTACTACATGACTAAATAACACAACCGTACTTACTAGAGGTCTAACAACCAACGTAGGCCTCTTCATTTGATTCCACATTGATAGCTCACTGAATTAATAAAAAATAATTGGCGAATTCCGACAGCGCCATCACTCATCCAACGACCGTTTCATTCTAATTGGTGGAACTAACAACGTGTCGGATAGTAGACAGAATTTATTTTATGTGAGTAAAGCGTGAGAACTTTATGTACTACAATTGAGTAGTAATAAAATATGAAAAAAAATAAAGCCACGCTTGTATCTCTCGGAATATTTTTTTCAAATATATACCTATGTGGTATCTAGACACGCGGCAGCGTGTCAAGCCAAGTTCAAGCAAAGACTGGCTGGCAAGCGCCACGTGTATATTTACAGGAACCATTTGGTGCCACTTTTTACCCCTCCATAACTCTGAACCTATTAACGTAAACACTTGAAACGTGCGTGTGTTTCATATGTCTATGAGGACACAACCCTAGATCCTTATAATTCTCAAATAAGCTGCTCTCAACGTTATGATATGAGCCAAAATGATCTCTGGTTATACAGAGCTTACAATCGGTGAAGTGATCCTCAAATAAAATTCATTCGTCATTCTCTCTT
>NWSH02000019.1:10573200-10590838 GCA_002382865.2 Heliothis virescens
GGCACCTGTTGGTAAGACTGGTTGTCAGACTTTCTGGCTTCTGACTACCCGTACCGACTGCCAAAGATGTTCAAATGACAGCTAAAAAAATGTTTGGGACTTAATTAAACATTGGACACTATTTTAATATACCACTATACTTTTTAAAAGATTTGGCCCAAGTTACAATGACATACAAACCTAAAAACTTAATGGCAGATTGTTATCGTCATTATTCAACGTAGTGGAGTTTCACCTAGTTTTGGTCGAAATGCAAAAACATTTCACATAGTAAAGCAAGTTACACTAGGTCAGGGAAAAATGAATGTTTCAGAATGTAAGTTAATGTATGTTTTCAACGGTATTTTCAACAGAGAGGCCGGTTCGTAACGCTATTTTTTAGCACTCATTTCATATTTTTCTGCGCGTATCTGCGATAAGCCAACATACACGACCTTGGTTTCCATTTCAGTATGTATGTACGTAACCGACTCTCAATCACCAAAAGTAGGCGTAGATACTATACTTGCTCTATTTTTGTCCCCACTTACATTCGTAAATGTGTATTTTGAAATGCCCTCAAACAATTTTCTGCTTCGTGTATCTAGTAAATTACATCGTAATAACAAAGTAATGTGGCCTCATAATGCATTTATAGGAAAACTATAGTTTCTACGAATGCATTATTAGTTTTTTTCATGTCGGTTAATTTTCCGACGTTTTACTACGATTGCTTGGTACCGCAGGGTATGGCCGTATCATAATCACATTAATTGTGTATAGTGAAGTGTTTTTACCGAATTTCTGAGAAACGGCTATAATTTGTCTCTTGCCATGTTCCGTGTCCCCAATGAGGGCCAATTACATGCCGATTAAAATAGCATTAACGAAATTACCGGCGCGCGACTGGCAGCTGCGTCTGCGCAACTTTTATTGGAAGCGTGTATTACGTTATGGTTTTTGCGAGTGACAACATGGATGTGGTATTTTGTAGTTTTCTAATGAATCAATGTTTACTTAGAATAGTTTGTTGCCTGCAGGTGCTCATGCACTTCCCGTTATTGCAATATTTCCTCGTTTAGGCATTAATGACTAAACTAGAAAAATTACATCGCAATTCTTAATGCTTAGTAGCTTTTCCTTGAAAATTGTTTAGCTACAGTTTCATAATAGCTTCAGAATAAGATGATCAAACTAAATAATCTACGAAATCACGATACAGAAAACAGGTCAACTCAATAATATAGTAGGCGATGCTTTACAAATAAGTAATTAAAAAATATCAATAACTGTGACCGTAAGGGTGAGTTGGCTACGGGTGAATAATCAGGAGTAAGCCGAGCGGCAATGAGCTGACGTTCCACCTCACTGGATAACACCCTTTTATTAAATTATATTATTAAAACATTATTCATTTCAACACTTCTATCGATACTAATATTAAAAGAGGACGAAACCTTTTTTGTTAGCTTATAAGTAAAGTCGTTTTACTGTTGGGTATATTTATATTTTAAAATGGTGCGGGAATTACTTAGTCTCCACGGGACGCGGGAGAAACCGCAGAAACAGCTGGTTCCTTAACAACGAGTCTTTTTCAATGAATTTTATACTTTCCACTGTGATCTAGTAAGTATGATCTTTACACATATTTCCATTTTCCTTTTAACTACAGTTTGAACTTGAAAATTACTTTCCTCTTTGCTAATCTTGACAGTAGGAAGTATAATATACAAAGGATTACTGCCAATAATCCTTCAAGCGTTAAGCAACCAAGTAATTACATAAAAACCCGATGTGCGTTGTTTACATCGGAAATAAGTGTTTTTCATACATTTACGTACTTTTCCCTTGGCAGTTCTTAGATGGAGTCATATCACTTCTTAGAACTCGGTTACGTCGTAACGGAGGGCGTATTCCGTAATTAATTCTACTAATATTGTGTAGGAGAAAATTGTTCGCTTCACTGTTCTAAGAACGCCATAAAATTACTATTTCTGAGATTTCAAGAAAAAATAATAATAGATTGCTTCTTGAAATCACATCGACATAGTTACGTGTCGTGTTTGCACAATAAACATTCGTTTTATGAGAAATAAAAATTTGAGACACTGCATTTCGTAATGTTAGTGTGTTTATCCAAGAAATTCTCGGGAATCACTTAACCGGCAGTAATGTTTGATCTGGTTACGTTCCAATTGGGTCACCGAGCTCCAGACAGCGCGCGTGCTGCATAGTTTCATACTTTGTTATTATAGAGCGTAAACTGTTATATGTATCGATGTCGTATGACTCTGCCTCAAATCCTACTATGAGATGTTATGAACACAAAAGTTTGTACATATTTATGGGTGTTTGTTCTTCTTTCAAAAACTACCAAATGGATTTCTATCTGATGAAATTTGACATTAATGTAGCTATTAATATCAGCCTCGTTGGTCTAGTAGACGTAGTGTGACTACTGTGCACGAGGTCTTGGGTTCAATACATCTGTGTCTGCGCAAATGCTTGTGCACTATAATATGTCCTGCGCAGCTGGCTGATCTCCTTACATGAGAACAGCCGAAATCGTCTGAAATCGGTCCGTGGTCGCCATAAATTTCAGAATAACATTTAGCTACTTTTTCCCCGGTCTGGGACAAAAATCCTTCAGAAAACGGGTGAAACGGCTTGCAAAAGCTAGTGTATGAATTCCAAGACAGGTGTCTTAGATATTGTCGGATTAGATAATGTATACTGATCTATGTTATGTCGTGTGGGAGTTTATCTTAAGCCAACATACCTACTGTTGTGTACTTAATGCTTGTCACATTAGTTAGGCCTTAGTGCATTGCGTTTGTGTACACCTGTCCTACTAATGCCAAGATTATTAACACGTAATAAACATTAAGTGATGTATTGTTGTATAAATTAAACCTATATAGTTATCCTAATAGACGTTTACATGCAACCTTCATGATAAGTAAGTGATTGATAATTTGGTAAATAACAGCTATTTTATATCCATGTTCTACAAATATTTGTTACACCGAATATCCTTGTTTAATATAATTTTGCAAATGTAGAGGTAAATGTTTGATATTTTCGCTTTTGCTTTGCTTCTGCCAGCGGTTTCACCCGCGTCCCGTGGGAACTACTGCGCGCACCCGGATAAAAAGTAGCCTATAGCCTTCCTCGATAAATGGGCTATCTAACACTGAAAGAATTTTTCAAATCGGACCCGAGATTTGACTAGCATTGCTAGCGTTAAAGAACTATTGACGACTCACCTTCAGTAGTGGAGAGTCGCCAAAAGAAGGGCATACAGATAAATACCGGAATGTAACTTATAAATGGAAGTTTTCAAGAAGAAATTCTGAACAGCTAAGAGACAGATAGCTATCTAGAACTCTATCTAGAACCTTTGAAACTCGCCGTTCATATTTCAATTTCGGTCCAATGGATTTACTGCAAAATCGCAACGCAACTCTGACACATTATTCGACACATCGATATTACTCTACACTATAGTAAAGCCACATTCACACCGCTACTGAATATCAAAACATTTCAGTAAAATGAAAGCTTGTCAAGCCGTCATTTACAAACATGTATGATTTCATACATACAGCTCTAGGAACACATTCAGTGGCGTAGCTAGGTAGGTAACCGTGGGCCCCGGGGCCCCTTAAAGGAAAAAAGGAAAGGGATATATAACATGCGCGAACAGAGCGAGCTTTTTTTTAGCTATCTGAGTAAAAAAACGAGCGCGAAATATTTGGAAAGTCGGGTCGCAACCTGTCTTTATTATTTATTGTAAAAATGAGAGTAACTTTGAAAAATTCAGGGGCCCCCTCAGGTTCATTCGAGGGGCCCCCTGAGCTTGGGGGCCCGGGTGCCCTGGCTAGCCCCTTCGTAGCTACGCCACTGAACACATTCCCGGCACACAGCTGTTGTGCCCACCACATTATAATTATCTTTCTCGCTACAGTTACATAGAAACGTTTCTAGTGATTGTAGTTAAAAAACCTAGTTATTAGACAAGCAACAATTGCTGCATAAAGTAACGCAACAATACTTGGTACGCTGTGATTAGTCATTGCATGTATATCGTAATGCCGGTACTGGAACACGCTGATTTCTGCCTTTCTCAGGAAAATTACGCTTTCTATCCCAAGACCCAAGTTCACTGACAGTATAAACCTATGTTTTTAAACTTTCGCGACTTGTACACATATTTTAGAATTGCACCGACCCAACCGAGAGTCAACCCGTGACCACGGTCGGTGCAATTCGGCCGAAACGTCGGGAGAAAAAAGGTATCGTAAACCTGTACAATTTAATCGCGATTAAGACCCGCTGGTTGTCTAAAATAAGTATAAACCTACGTTTTCTTAAAACAAATGTTTACTTTAAAACTTGTATGTGAAAGTTCATAGTAAAGAGCCGTTTACAAAAAATTTACGTTTAAGTTATAGGTGTACTTGGGCCTAAGTCTGGTTGTATTTATTGAACCTTTTATAGTAAACGATATTTGGATTTCCTTCATACCAAGGAGTATCGGGTTTCCCAGGTAACTGGGTTGTGGAGGTCAGACAGGCAGTCGCTCCATGTAAAACACTGGTTCTCAGCTGAATCTGGTTTAACTGGAAGCCGATCCCAAAATAGTTGGGAAAAGGCTAGGCAGATGATTTGGTTTTCCTTCAATTTATTTTCTGTAATCAGGATTGAAATCGGGGTTTTTCTATGCGACATTTTTAGTGATAGTTTTCATGTCCCATGGCTTACCGTTTGACACAAATAGGGAAGAACTTTCACTTATCCTCTGCCTAATCCTTAAACAAGAGGTAAAAGCATGGTATAAATCCCTTAAATAAACATCACTGGTTTATAAACAACCTGAGAAACAGAACCTCATCAATCACGTGTTTTATGTGAATCCAGAGCAAGGCATCTCGCTATTTTTACTTCGTACCGTAATAAATATGATTTCCAAGAGAATGAAACCTTTCTGATTCAATAAAGTCCCAAGTTTCTTGAAACAAATGGCAAATCGATTTTACTCCCACAGCAAATAGCCTGTTTAAGGGTACCGTATGTACCTAAAGAGTAAAACGGGATCCTATTATTTTGTATGTCCATCTGTCAACAGGATGTATCTCATGAATAGCTATAGTTAGACAATTGAAACTTTCACAGATGATATATTTATATTGCCGTTATAACAACAAATACTGACAACTAGAATAAAATAAATATTTTAGGGAACTACCCAAACGTGAGATTTCATTCGTTTTGTAGAAAATGGTACGGAACCCTTAGTGCCGGAGTCCGCCTCACTCTTGACTTTTTTGCTTCTTGTATGCTTAACAAATAAGGAGGTTTTGTTTACAGAATTTTTTTTAACTTTCAGACAACATGAAGTTACATAATTTACAACCTTATTAATAAATCATTATTATTGTTCTCGAATGGAAAAAGGTTGCTTGTTTTCTCTTAACTCTTTCATCGAAAACAATTTTATAATGGAATTAATTAAATTATGGGTAGGCACTTATCACGAGTGAAAATAACATTCATTTTATACAGCTGAAAATCTGACACGGAACAGAATATCATCCGAATTCCCGTTCACGTCGATGTCACGTTAAAAATGGGTTTTAATAAAAATACCTTTTCTGACATATTATTCATGAAAGATTCGTCTGTAGGTATTTTCAGGCCGGCATTAATATTATTTTAGGTATTACATACTAGATGTTTTCCCGCGGTTTCATCCGAATCCTGGTGGAATTTCATCACGTACCCGGATAAAATATAGCCTCTATGCTATCGAAAATAGTATAACTTTCCAAAAGTGAAAGAACCGGACTACTCGTCTTTTTTGAAGTTTAGGATGTTAAGCGAATTTTGGCTTTTGTGTTGTTAAGAAATAATGATCCTACACGTTGTTAGGCACTGTACCGAACACAGAAATTCAAAATGAATCAGCTTGAAATCATGAAATTGTTCTCCAAACTTCCAGAAGTCAAATCTCTATACAAAACATCGATAACTAGAGAGATCGTAGCTAATTGGCAGTGAACAACTATTTCGAACTGCCTGAGTTCTGTTCGTGCCCAACAACTTGAGGATTTCAAACAATAACAATACCTAGTTTCCTTCTAATAAATACATTGATGAATAATTAAAACTTCGTTTGTGGTAATATTTCAACGGAAATGTACTAGGTACTTGGGCTCAGACTTTGTGAAAACCGCAGACTCAGTAAATTATATAATTTCTGTTGTAATTTTAAGAATAACGAATGAATAAGCTTTGAAAATCAAGCATTAATTTAATTATGTAGGTAATACTGGTACCTAATACTTACGTTCTAGTTAGAATGTTTTTCTTTCTTCGATGTTTTCTATGGTATGTTAGCCTACTTATTACTTTGTATATGAAGTTATAGTAACCGCATGAGAATCCTTTTTGCACCATTAGTGTTTGATAAACAGGTGGCATAGGCTACCTACTCAATAGTTAGTAGCAGGTGGGAAAAATAAGGATTTTCCGGCCGATAATATCTTTTTTTTAAACGTCCTATGAAGCAACCCGTGTTTTTTGCGGTTTTTTATTCCTCTTACGCGAGTTTAGGTTTTTACAAGTATAGAGCTTGAATTAATCGTGTCAGTTGCGGCAACTGGCTATTGTGGGATGCCCTAGAGTTCTATAGAATAAGAATAACTAACTTAGGACTTCCCAAAAGTCCAATATACTACCTACTGCTAACATTATTTTCGACTGTTGTTGGGTTCGTGTATTATCTGTGGACCAATAGAACACTTACATATACTTAGTTTTATTTTATATATAAACTAGCCGTTTTCCCGAGGTTTCACTCGCGTCCCGTGGGAAATACCGCCCGTACCCGAATAAAATATAGCCTATAGCACTTACGAATAATGTAGCTTTCTATCAGTGAAACAATTTTTAAAATTAGTTCATTACTTCCAGAGATTACCCCCTACAAACAATCTTACAAAACAAAAAAAAAAATACCCCTTTATAATATTAGTATAGATATCACTGGGAAACTGCTCCCATACCCGGATAAAATATAGACTAAGTCAGTCGCGAATAGCATATTGAAAGTCCTAGAGTAGCTTTCAAAAAGAAAAAGAATTTTTCAAATCCGTTCAGTGCTTTCAGAGCCTTTACAGTGCAAACGTTTCATCAAATGTGAATTCATTCACGTGTGAGCCATTCATCGATTCGAAGGTTTTATGATACACTTTTTCACGAACATGAAAAAGTTGGTTTATTTACCAATGTGTTTAGAACACAGGTATATTTTGAGATTTAAATCTGAAAACACGGAGGTGAATGGCTTAGACCATAAATGTTCATATTCATTAGTTTGTGGAAATAGAATTTCAGTCGAAACTGAAAACACAGTATTTTGCAGCCAAACCAGCTTATGTGATCGGAAATTTGATAACATATTAGGTTTGATAGTAACCTAACAAGTTTATTTATTGTAGAATATTTCGTTAGAATAATATTTAGTTTTTATATTTACTTTGTTTTCAAGGTGCTTATCAAATTACTGAGAAACAAGGTATGTTTATTTCGCTGCAAGTTTATATTTTTTTGCATGCTTTTAGATTAAAATAATATGCTGTTAAAGGTACCCGAATCTGACCAATTTTACCAACCAAACATTAACCTTTTACTATTCGATAAGGTTGAAAATCAATGAAGAAATTTGACAGATTGTGATAGGTTGATGTGTCTGTACCTATATTGTAAAACACGTAATTTACGTCTGTTTTCATACGGGCAATAATTTTCATTAGGTATAAGTACTTTGGTTTGTTGGCTGTAATATTAATTCATTTGCCTATTAGATTCGCAGGAAATTTAAACTAGTGAAAACGTGTCTGTGAAAATTCCTAATTTCCAGTAATGGACTGTTATTCGATGTACTACATCCTTGCTTACATACAGGAAGGAAGGATGCTGGGTTTTTCTTTTGCTCGCAAAAACCTTTTATGGGGAAAAAGTCTTATTCTCGGTATTGTAAACCTCTCGACTTTGATGTAATTGGTAAGTACCTATTTTTACTCCATTATTTTTCTGAAGAATTTTCTATCTTGTCATGGACATTTGCGATCATTGCCGAAATCTAGTTAAATTTATAGGAAAAATAAATTTATATTTTTCCTACTTAATTATGAGTAGGGATTAGCAGTAGTAGGTTCTTAAAAAGATGCAGCTGAATTAATAACTTCCTTTTCGTAGAAGGTTAAATTGNCAAACTTCCAGAAGTCAAATCTCTATACAAAACATCGATAACTAGAGAGATCGTAGCTAATTGGCAGTGAACAACTATTTCGAACTGCCTGAGTTCTGTTCGTGCCCAACAACTTGAGGATTTCAAACAATAACAATACCTAGTTTCCTTCTAATAAATACATTGATGAATAATTAAAACTTCGTTTGTGGTAATATTTCAACGGAAATGTACTAGGTACTTGGGCTCAGACTTTGTGAAAACCGCAGACTCAGTAAATTATATAATTTCTGTTGTAATTTTAAGAATAACGAATGAATAAGCTTTGAAAATCAAGCATTAATTTAATTATGTAGGTAATACTGGTACCTAATACTTACGTTCTAGTTAGAATGTTTTTCTTTCTTCGATGTTTTCTATGGTATGTTAGCCTACTTATTACTTTGTATATGAAGTTATAGTAACCGCATGAGAATCCTTTTTGCACCATTAGTGTTTGATAAACAGGTGGCATAGGCTACCTACTCAATAGTTAGTAGCAGGTGGGAAAAATAAGGATTTTCCGGCCGATAATATCTTTTTTTTAAACGTCCTATGAAGCAACCCGTGTTTTTTGCGGTTTTTTATTCCTCTTACGCGAGTTTAGGTTTTTACAAGTATAGAGCTTGAATTAATCGTGTCAGTTGCGGCAACTGGCTATTGTGGGATGCCCTAGAGTTCTATAGAATAAGAATAACTAACTTAGGACTTCCCAAAAGTCCAATATACTACCTACTGCTAACATTATTTTCGACTGTTGTTGGGTTCGTGTATTATCTGTGGACCAATAGAACACTTACATATACTTAGTTTTATTTTATATATAAACTAGCCGTTTTCCCGAGGTTTCACTCGCGTCCCGTGGGAAATACCGCCCGTACCCGAATAAAATATAGCCTATAGCACTTACGAATAATGTAGCTTTCTATCAGTGAAACAATTTTTAAAATTAGTTCATTACTTCCAGAGATTACCCCCTACAAACAATCTTACAAAACAAAAAAAAAAATACCCCTTTATAATATTAGTATAGATATCACTGGGAAACTGCTCCCATACCCGGATAAAATATAGACTAAGTCAGTCGCGAATAGCATATTGAAAGTCCTAGAGTAGCTTTCAAAAAGAAAAAGAATTTTTCAAATCCGTTCAGTGCTTTCAGAGCCTTTACAGTGCAAACGTTTCATCAAATGTGAATTCATTCACGTGTGAGCCATTCATCGATTCGAAGGTTTTATGATACACTTTTTCACGAACATGAAAAAGTTGGTTTATTTACCAATGTGTTTAGAACACAGGTATATTTTGAGATTTAAATCTGAAAACACGGAGGTGAATGGCTTAGACCATAAATGTTCATATTCATTAGTTTGTGGAAATAGAATTTCAGTCGAAACTGAAAACACAGTATTTTGCAGCCAAACCAGCTTATGTGATCGGAAATTTGATAACATATTAGGTTTGATAGTAACCTAACAAGTTTATTTATTGTAGAATATTTCGTTAGAATAATATTTAGTTTTTATATTTACTTTGTTTTCAAGGTGCTTATCAAATTACTGAGAAACAAGGTATGTTTATTTCGCTGCAAGTTTATATTTTTTTGCATGCTTTTAGATTAAAATAATATGCTGTTAAAGGTACCCGAATCTGACCAATTTTACCAACCAAACATTAACCTTTTACTATTCGATAAGGTTGAAAATCAATGAAGAAATTTGACAGATTGTGATAGGTTGATGTGTCTGTACCTATATTGTAAAACACGTAATTTACGTCTGTTTTCATACGGGCAATAATTTTCATTAGGTATAAGTACTTTGGTTTGTTGGCTGTAATATTAATTCATTTGCCTATTAGATTCGCAGGAAATTTAAACTAGTGAAAACGTGTCTGTGAAAATTCCTAATTTCCAGTAATGGACTGTTATTCGATGTACTACATCCTTGCTTACATACAGGAAGGAAGGATGCTGGGTTTTTCTTTTGCTCGCAAAAACCTTTTATGGGGAAAAAGTCTTATTCTCGGTATTGTAAACCTCTCGACTTTGATGTAATTGGTAAGTACCTATTTTTACTCCATTATTTTTCTGAAGAATTTTCTATCTTGTCATGGACATTTGCGATCATTGCCGAAATCTAGTTAAATTTATAGGAAAAATAAATTTATATTTTTCCTACTTAATTATGAGTAGGGATTAGCAGTAGTAGGTTCTTAAAAAGATGCAGCTGAATTAATAACTTCCTTTTCGTAGAAGGTTAAATTGGTATGTACAGACAACAGCAGGTCAACGTATACCAATCTGTCAAATTTTACCAATCAAACATTAACCTACCCCCGTTGCGATAAGGTTGAAAATCGATTGCAGAAATTTGACAGATTGTGGTAACTTGATGTGCTGTTGTCTGTACTGAAAAGATCCAACATTCCATCTTGAATACTTGACCATTAATATGAGAAATTGATACGTAAGATATCCTCACGCTATGCTCCCAAAGTGTAACTAATTGGGCAGCGCAACCACTGGAACTAAGGATTTAAGCGCCTCAGCGGATAAACGGAGACCAGCGAATCGTCGGAAGTACGAAACTATGTAGTTAGCCGCTTGAGTGAATTAACTCTTTTTCTTACCCTCAATGTTCCGAGTAGCGCGGTAATGAAGGGTCTAATTACAAGCAGTTCGCAGTAACACTGGCGGCCTCTCTGTAGCTACAGCTCGTAATTACTGGCCGTTCGAATGTGCCGTGTTTCGGGGAAGCGCCGCTTGTAATACACGCTAAAAATTGCAATTACAACGTAGTGACACAAAACTATTTGCAGAAAATGGAATAATTAAGTCTTTAGCTGAAGACCGTGAACATTCCGATGGATGGCGTCGCGGAAATGTATTTTTATGAGTCTTTTACTGATAAATATTTATCTATGTGCTATTAGTGATTCTGTAAGTTGAAATCTCCACTATCAGGTGTTGTGATGAAACGTAGATTTTTATGATATATTTATCTTGGGAAATACGTTATCGACTTAGCAACAGCCCAGTGTCAATAGACAACTGTACTCTATACAGGCCGCGGTTTGACGAGAAGATTATATCGACTGTGTGACCGGTTTTTTGTGATGCTATAATCCCCACTACGTCATCTTGTTTTTATTAAAGAGCTGAAAGGTCAGGTATAGTTAGGTAATAAACTTTTAATTACTTGAAAGCCGGATATTATAAATATAAGATAAAACATTATATAGGTTTTAAAGCCAGATCCCCACATTTCGGACTAAACTGTCGGCCGATAATTGAACCGACTGACTGGCAGCCAGTTTATTTTAAAGGTAATTGTGAATCCAGACAAACTTTTTAATCGGTCTGATACTGGTTGGATGCCTGATCGTTAAACAGACGACAGCACATCAAGTTACCACAACCTGTCTTTCTGCAATAGATTTGCAACCTTATCACAATACTGGAAGGTTAATTTTCGATTGGTATTTTTTTTACAGATTCAGTTACCGTGACCTGCTGTCTGTACGTGCGCTATTCCATTGATCTCCATACTGTTTTACGAGCCTAATTAAGCTATCGCTTAAAGTTTGCAAGAGGCTCTTAAAGTCCGCAAGAATGAATGAGCCAAACATGGTTCTACCTCCTCAAAATCTTAGTTGCGGTATCCACCGAGCGAATTTCAATAGGCAGATTGATAAACGCGGGATTAAGCATGTTCTCGGAAGCAACTTAATACTTTCTCCTTACAGAATTGCACAGCACAGGGAACGAATCTGCCAATCATTTTGAGATACCCATGCGTGATATATTCCATTAATAGTCGCTACCTACACCTGTCTTTCCAGAAATAATTTCCAATTTTAATATCCCCCGCGTAAACTACTTATTCAAAAGAATCTGAAACTTGTGTTCTATCAGATCAGATCACGAGATTGCTGTTCAGCAGTTCATTTGAAAAGCGACGCTAAAGAACATGGACAGAAGGTTGTAAATAGCTCGTGTATTAACAAATTCTATTTCCTATAACCTTAATCTATCTTCAGGGAACACTGAATACCTTATGCCTTTGTGTTGGAAATAGTCGTGTAATCCGTGTGCTGTTTGTTTTGTGGTATTATCCAAGGTTCTCTGTAAGTGGACCTGATACTTGTAAGTACATAATATGTTAGTGTTGCGAAGAAAATAATCCTGTTTTCTTTTAAGTTGTGTTTTTATGTAGATATCAGAAACTGTAAAAAACAATCCTATATTTTCGCTTTGTATGTAGGTGTATGACGGAAAAAGATTTCATAGAAGAAATATATTAGAAATCTTCAGTTTCAAAACTAGGTAACTGCCTACGGTATTCTTGCAAATAGAGGTATATCTGGTAGGACATCACATAAAATGGTGTCCATTGGACGGCTGTTTTTTCTCAGAAGATCAGCCAGCTGCGCAGCACATTTATGCACAAGCATTTGTGCAGTCACAGGTGCACTCTCTATTCTCTCACTTTCATAGCCCGACGGGTCAGCAATCCGACACGACCGGAGAGAGATCAGGCGCAGGACCGACATGAACGTGCTCTCCGATGCACGGGAGTATCAATCACCAACTCCTAGACTCCGAGCTGGTTTCTGGAAGTTTCTAAAACACACAAAGCGATTTGGTCCCTTCCCGGGAATTGAAACCGAGACCTCGTGCACGTCAGTCAACTATGTGGCAACTAGGCAGGCAACCAACGAGGCAGTTTATAATATTAGTATGATGAACAATGTAGGCTACATAGAAATAAGATACCCGATGCTACTGGTCATTATTATGAATGTGTTATTTAGTGGTAATGTATTGTTTATTATAACCAGAATCACCTTGATTCGAGGGACAATCATTGTGGTTTGGCGAACGTTTGGCATGCTTCCATACTTACAACACAATGCTAAGCTTCTTAGAAATATTTCCCGTATTGTTTTACGTTCGCTTCGTAACATTATTGTTATTGGCTGTTATTTCTATCTATTTATAGGTATATATTGCCTACGTAAATAACTTCACGTAGGTAGTAGAATTTAATTTCATATGGTTTCGGCACGCTCACGCTCAATCATTTTCTGTGTGAGAGGTTTTTCAACCATTTTTTTTTGATATCACCGATCTGACGTCATCACGTTAGAGTAGCGGCTATCGCTGAAAATCAACGTTGTGACTCTGTCTCTGCCAGGGTCGCAGCATTAAGCTGAGCGAGGGCCATATTGCGTGTTTACGACGCATATTCCTCCCATCATGTTCCTAATTTTACGATTTGTCCAGTTTGTGTCATGTGTCCTAAGCACGCAATAAAAGGAATTTTCTTTCTTTCTTTCTAGGTGTTTGCCCAGCAGTGGGACGATAAAAAGGCTGATATATTTTCGTATGTTTTTGCACTCATTTTGTCAATTGTCTTTAAGATATGGGGGAAACTCCAAATATTTCGCGTCATCTATTTTTAACCGAATTCAAGAAATTAAAAACAGACCCCTACGGTCTCAATCCTGATGGCACTTGGGCCATATGTACGTACCTATCCTACGTATTTTTTTTCTATAAGTAACTACTGAAATCATATTTCTAAGCATATTATTTGAAGTGTTTTGTTTTTGATATTATACTCCCGATACAATAAAAACAGAGCACTTCAACGATATTTCTATTATTTCACCCTCCTTAATTGCGAGCACTTCAAAACTATTCAGATACTAATAGGATCCCACTGCCGCTGTCTCGATTCCATTGATTACGTACCTATTGATTTATTCCTCAGTGGACGATGGAAGTACCAACTGCTTTCTATTTCAAATCTTTTGATCAAATAGTAAGAGAATATTCGCAATTTGTAAGTAGAGACTTCGAACGGAATAATAGACGTATGTCCTACTTATAATGTTTTCTTGATTTTATGAATTACTTCTCGACTATTTGACAACTCATCCATCATCTGAGAAGCTTTTTCTCATCAATGTTAAGGACGCTTCCAGTCTCACCAGATGAAACTGAGTGCCAGTATTTTATATAGAGCAACTGCCTAAGTACTTATCTGACACCCTCAATCCAGTTACCCGATACCCTTGATAAGACTTTTAGATAAGATTGCTTGTCAGACTTTCTGGCTTCTTACTACCCGTAACGACTGCCAAAGTTTATACCTATGTTCAAATGACAGCAGAAGGAACCCGTCATGACAAGATGGTTACTCATCCACAGCGACCGCGCTTTACCACGAGCCACGAGTTCATTCTATTTCACAACTATTCGATTCGATTTCATTGACGGCTCGAACCAAAATAGCCTCGGTTATTTAATTTGATATGAAATTGCGGAATCTAAATCTATTTTGATAAAGCGTGATAAAAACTTACCTATTTTGTACATTAGATGTTTTTGCGATGTTTGTAGTATTATCTTTATTAGCAAGTCAATTTTTAAAAGAATAATTAGAGGGAATCGTTTTCCTCAAACATTAGTAGACCGTAGAAAATTACTCACTGGAGATAACTTTTATTTGCCTATAAAATTACTTAAATAAGCGAAAACGTTTTCCTTCTTTCCATTTTAATGAAATTCAAGAGGTCTATTATTTTTCGGAAACCTATTACGTAGATTACCTAAGTAGATATGTAGCGTATTTTTAAGATTCAGCCCGGGCGTAATCCCGGGCATACTTCAAGATTACTGGCGAAAATCTGCTTGTTGGTTTTATTGTGGCTTCAAAGCTATTACAAGTCAGAGCAGAAATAGATATAGAATACCTACTACTATAGCTATTCAAAGAGAGAAACATAAATCGTTCACACATACAAAATACGTATAAACCAACTTAATCCAAACTATTGCCAGAATTCAATAAAGCTGTAGCGGAGTTCGTAATCAATATTGTAAATTGGCTGCTTAATTACTTGGCTACAAGCTAGGCTAACAGAACACAGTACAACAGTTCAGAACTAAGTTCCGTAGCTGTAATACTGCTTAACCACTGTAATAATCGAATGCCGATATCGATAAACCACGTAGAAATATTTCGAAAATTGGAATGTAACTGCGTTTTTACATAAGCAGATTTGGCGCTATGTTTATCCAGTACTAGCTTCTGCCCGCGACTTCGTACGCGGATCCTGTTTTTTTTTATATAGGTATAAACCTTCCCTCGATCTGTACAAACATTTTAAGACCAAAATAAGCCCGATCGGTCCAGCCGTTCTTGAGTTATGCGCTTACCAACACATTTAGCGATTCATTTTTATATATGAGAAGAAGATAAGAAGATCTATACTAATATTATAAAGCTGAAGCGCTAATCTCAGGAACTACTGATCCGATTTGAAAAATTCTTTCATTGTTAGATAGCCCATTTATCGAGGCAGGTTATAGGCTACTTTTTATCCGGGTGCGCGCAGTAGTTCCCACGGGAAAGCGGGTGAAACCGCTGGCGGAAGCTAGTTTACTTATAAGCGCAACACCGCCCACACTTAAATGTTTTTGGCCCGCACGAACCCAGCTTTGTGGCTCGGAAAAACTGAGCTGAAAATCCGACGATGGGAAAACGCTGTATGTCATACTAGCTTCCGCCAGCGGTTTCACGCGCGTCCCGTGGGAACTACTCGGCGCACCCGGATAAAAAGTAGCCTATGGCATTCCTCGAAAAATGGGCTATCTAAAAGACTTTTTTAAATCGGATCAGTAGTTCCTGAGATTAGCGCGTTCAAACAAACTCTTCAGCTTTATAATATTAGTATAGATATCACGCATATACGCTAGATTTGGTTAAGCACGATAAAAATTGCTAGTGTGAAAGCCCTGTTCCAATTTAGAAGCATAAAATTATAAATGAGTTTACTTTTGATCAAGTTTCATAACTTGTTTCAAACCTCATTACCTTCTGGAATATTCGAGGAAAAGCTGATGTCATTTGGAACTTTCCTCAAAGATTCTTATAACGAGAAAGAGCCTTGTAAGATGAGATTTATTATAAGTATTGACGTTATATTTTATGTAACATTTTTTATTAGCCTCTGCATTATGTTTAGCCTCGTTGTTTTGTTTTATATAACATCATGTTGATAGGTAAAACTATGCAGAATCAATATAATTACAGGTAGTTAATTTTAAGCTTTGAGCATCCAATGTATAGACAACAGCACATCAACTTACCACAATCTGTCAATTTTTTGCAATAGATTTTCAACCTTATCAAAATGGAGGTAGGTTGATGTTTGACTGGTAAAATTGTCTGATTTAGGTACCGTGACCTGCTCTTGTCTGTACAAAGTTTTTACTACTAGTCGCTGCGGCTTCACGCGTCCCCAGGGAATTACTTAGCGTATCCGGATAAAATAAAGGTACCTACTTAGTATATTTACACTCACATATGCCACAGGTAAGTAATCTCTTGGTAAAAGAATTGAAAAAACCGGTTAATTAGACCCAGAAACTACCCCCTATAGTCTCACAAACATAAGCCTCTATATAATATTAGTAGGGATAATCTTTAATATCAAAATACTTCTACGAATTATAGATTTACACTTTGTTATATATCGTATCGAATAGATCAATTTATTATCACTCGGCTACTTATGGCCAGTTTCTGAGCACCTTTATCGGTGGTTTATCTATTCATTTTGCCTTAAAAATGAATAGATAACCTTTCGATAGCCAGACTCAGAAACCGGCCATCAGTCACTTAGTCACCAATTCCAGGGAATGATTTGCGTCTATAACATATCTACGAATTACTATGTTAATGTTTTAGTTTAGATAAAGTAGGTATTATATTATATAGTGGGAATTAATCAACAGTCGCCTAATTAGCCTATCGAATAATCTAGATTTGTATAAATCAATTAATAATAGAAATGATGATTAATTGTTCTTTAGTGTTGAAATTGTCTTCGAATCGAAAATTGTTTGCATTGCGATGAAAGACTGAAACACGTAATTTTGCTTAAGGACGCGTTTGCAAAATTGATAGGCATGAAATTGAACTACTACATTGACACATCTCACTCACACAAATGTAGGCTCATTTAGCTACTGGAATTATAGTGAAATAAACACATTTTGAAACTTGGATAATTTATTTTGTGTTTTGTGTACTCAAGTACTTATCTGCGTTTAGATAACCATAAAAAGTTTACTGGTTTTGTTGGTTATGTACGATGACTATGATGAGACTACCTCCGGTCTTGATGGCGTGACCTGAAGATATACCCTCGGTGTCTGCTACTGGAACTCCGTGGTGAATAGATCTAGGTGTACCGAATTTGGAGTCATTTTGTGAGTCAAGAAGAGACTTTGTCTCCGGACTTGATGGAGTGACCTGAAGGTATACCCTCAGTGTCTGCTACTGGAACTCC
>NWSH02000019.1:10607791-10640235 GCA_002382865.2 Heliothis virescens
CAAATATGATACAGACACACAGCAGGTCAACGTATACCAATCTGTCAATTTTACCAATCAAACATTAACCTACCCCATTGCGATAAGGTTGAAAATCGATTGCAGAAATTTGACAGATGTTGTGGTAACTGATGTTGCTGTTGTCTGTACAAACATCGTAGAAATTCTTCTTTTCGTACACACACGAAGTTATTTTTCCGTAGCCTCTTTTCAGTACCTATCTACTAGTTATTTTGCTTTGTTAAATAATTAGTTTCGTGTTTCATAGCAACGCTCCAACACAGATTAATTATTGTACACCTTGTGTTGGTTCGTTAAAATTTCTGGCTGAAAATACAGGGAGTTGATTGCAAATAGAGTTTGCAAAAGAGAATGGAACGTGTATATTTTCACGCAGGTAATTGAATATTGAAGTGTTTCTGTTTTTTTATTAAGCGTGTCTATTTTCATTATTCATTTCAGAGCAGGTTTTGATGAGGTCCTGTCGCAATTTATGCGGGTGTTCCTACGAAATGTACCTTTAAAATAAGTAGGAGATACGAAGGTTTTCTTACTTCTGGCCCACGAAAAAAAACAGAAAACATGCGTAATGTAAATGCCATTTTTATTCAGAAAATGAAATGGACGTAAAAATGACAAACAGGAAAAACATAAAAGAAACTGAACAAGCTCTTGGGGTTGACAAGTGACAAAATTCATGGAATGAGTTGTTTTTCTTAGAATAATTTTCGTCAACAAAGGTATTCTGAAAGTAAATTATGTAGTTAATATGAATTATTTTACTTTACAATTTAAATTTACAAACAAGGCAGGCGGTTTACAATTCCAATATGGTACCCTACTCAATAATACGCGTTTTTTTTGTTATCGAAAATGAAAAGTCTGGCCTTCATTCTGGAAAAGCGTTATTTTTAGAAACCCTTTATGTAGAGCTGAGGTTCTTTTTTGTGATTCACTACATAAGTAAAAATCTACCTATTGAAAAAATTGACTGCAGACAACAGTACATCTAGAATTTCTTCAGTAGAATTTTCAACCTTATAACACACAATACACACAATATTTAGTGGAAAGTTAATGTTGTATGGTAAATTTTACAGAATTGTGTCAGTTGACCGGCTGTCGTGTTCACCTTACCTCGTCGTATTTTAAAGATCTATTCACATATAGGCAATTTACTCTCTTTGTGTGTTTTACTTAGGGTTGCCATCTCTAAAATTGGAAAACAGGACAAGGACGCGTGAAAAACCGGATTTTGAGTCCAAAAGCCGGACATGTCAGCAAGATCTTTTTACGAACGGGCCGTGCAGTGGCGTAGCTAGGTTACCGGGGGCCCCGGGCAAATAGCAAAATGGGGCCCCTCCAGTGGCGGCGATGCCCTAGGTTGGGACCGGATATCTTGTTATTTTTCAAAGACCGAGATGTCGCGTTTGGTTCTTGATGATCATATAGTAAGAACTAATGAGCTTGAACCTTTGGAGAAATGCTTAATTAAGTCTCGTCTCGAAGAGTCGTGGCTAAGTCAAAGCCGCGCGGATCGATCGATCATAAGTTTAACAACGCTTGGGCGGCTCGGTCCGTGGATGGGTGACCATCGTTGTCATAACGAGTTCTTCCGTGTTTCGGAAGGCACGATAAACAGTGGGTCCCGGCTGTCATTTGAACATCTTTGGCAGTCGTTAAGGGTAGTCAGAAGCCAGAAAGTCTGACAACCAGTCTTACCTAGGGTGCCAGGGTTGCCCGGGTAACTGGGTTGTGGAGGTCAGACAGGGCAGTCGCTCCATGTAAAACACTGGTTCTCAGCTGCATCCGTTAGATTGGAAGCTGACCCCAACATAGTTGGGAAAAGGCTAGGCAGATGATGATGATGCTTAATTAAGTCTTTCAACGTCAATTCATAAATGTAAGGAAAGAGTTAAGTAAGATGCGCGAGCGGAGCGAGCGCGAAATTTTTATGTTGTAAAGTAGAGTTGTTTTGGTTTTTGACAAATCTTATTAAAAATATATTATCGCCTCTGAAGGCGCGATGAAAAATGTTTGGGGGAAAAAAGCACTAGCAGTAACAGAATTCGCGATTTTTTAATTTTTGGGACGGGTGATGGACAAGCGAGTGCAATTTTATTATATACTTGCTTCTGCCCGCAACTTCGTACGCGGATCCTGATTTTTTTTTTATATCATATTTTCTCATCGTTAAAACCTTCTTTCGATCGTACAAACATTTTAAGACCAAAATAAGCCCGATCGTCCAGCCGTTCTTGAGTTATGCGCTTACCAACACATTTAGCGATTCATTTTTATATTATAGACTAGCTTTTGCCGCGACTTCGTACGCGGATCCTGTTTTTTTGTATATATTTTCTCATCGTTTAAACCTTCCCTCGATCTGTACAAACATATTTAAGACCAAAAAAAGCCCGATCGGTCCAGCCGTTCTTGAGTTATGCGCTTACCAACACATTTAGCGATTCATTTTTATATTATAGATTATATATTCAAGCAGAATAAAAAAACAGCAGGAAATAGTGACAAGATGCGTGAGCGGAGCGAGCGCCACCTTTTTGTTATTTTGAGAAATCTTTTATAGTCACGATAGTTTTTGGAACACGATAGTATTTCTCAAACCTTCTGACTGTCTGAACATCGTTAAAAAATTTTAATTCAAACACCATTAGATGTGAAACAAGTTGAATACTGATATTTAGAAGATTTTTCAACCAGATAATTACAGTTTTGGGACCGTGCTTGCTAGGTTGATAAGTAAGACATGGTAATTTCTAGGGTTCCGTACCCAAACCGTAAAACGAGACCCTATTACAAAGACTTCCCTATTCGCCTGTCACAGACAGTTAAACAGTTGAATTGTTTACAGATGATGTATTTTTGTTGCCGCTATAACAACAATTATTGAAAACTAGAATAAAATAAGTATTTTAGGCTATATTCCCATAAAACAAACGTGATTTTAACTGTTTTATAGCTAATAGTATGCAACTTTCCATGTGCAAGTCCGAGTTGGCCAGATGTTGATATTTAGAATATGCGCGAGCGAAGCGAGCGCGAAATTTTCGCAAAGTCGGGTCGCAACCTGTCTTTATTTATTGTAAAAATGAGCATAGTGCGTGTCTCGCGGGCGGGCGACCCAATTTCTTTTATTTTTTAAAACCCGGTCTACAAATGAAACCTTCCCCGGACGCTCCCCGGACGCCCTCTAAACGAGGACAAATCCGGGAAAACCCGGACGGATGGCAACCCTAGTTTACTTACCTTGACGTAGAACGCTTGGAATTTTTTATATACCGGACATAATTCCATTTTCTGAAGGTGCGATGCAGAATCGGCGTGTCAATTTCAACAACGAAACATGCCAGCCGTTTTGCGAATTTCAAAATAATTTTTTAGATCTTCTGAACGTGGCTAAATTACCTGTAATACAAATAGACAAATAACAACCTTCCATCGAGGTAAAGTTCAGTTTTACCTTGAATATTCTTCGAAACTTGGTAGGTACGATTCTAGCTAACGTGAACGGTTCGTCATTACCAGTTATTAGGCTTCCAAGCGTATTAGACCCTCGATACTGAGAAAAATGATTACGAATCAGCGCTATTGTTCGTTTTAAGAGAATTGTGAAGAAGGATTTCTTGTAAAAGGGGTGTAGGTTTGCAAGGAGGCACGTGTAAAGGCTGATTATTATGGTCTAGTCATCTTTGTTAATCATGATCTCTAACAGCACTTTGATACTGGTGAATTTTTGTCGCGCGTACCTATACGCACGCCCAAAGACTATGGTGGCTACATTAACGTACCGAGCTGAAAAATCTACCGCGCGATTCTATGAAGCATCTTTTGTACCTATCCAGTAGAAATTGTCAATTATCTGCTATTGCTGTGAGAAAATCCGCGAGTGTGAAAGCGCTATTATCGCTAAACTTGGTCCCAATTATAAAAATTCTTTTACCAATGCAAAGTTGAGTTATTGGTGAATATCAGAGGCGATCTTTATACGGAAAATATTTCCTTTACAAGGTAGACGCTTGTATGGAACGATAAGTAAAGGCTTTATTCAAAGAGGATATGAAACGGCTAACAATTGATTTCTATCAGGATTTTATATTAGCCTTTCAGTATATTATGTAGATATAGAACCGGCCAAGTGCGAGTTGGACTCGCGCATGAAGGGTTCCGTACCATTATACATATATATATGAAAAATGAACGTATCTATTACCTACAACTAGCCAAAATACAAACATTTTTCGAACAGCAAAACATAACTTTGTTTTTCATACAAATATATAAAAAACAAAGTTATAATTTGCGGTTTCACAGTTTATTGTACGAAATTATTGTAAGTATAAAAAAAATATTATGGGGACACAGACAGACAGACAACGAAGTCTTAGTAATAGGGTCCCGTTTTACCCTTTGGGTACGGAACCCTAAAAAGATGTAATATATATTTATCGAAGAGTAATATTGTAAGGGGTTGTCTGGCTCCACTGATTCCAGGAATTCCTTTTGCTCCGCACGCGGCGAGGGCCTTTCAGGCTGAATCTAATTACACGTTAGTAGTGTTTTTTATGTCTTTTTGCTGTAACGCAATAAATTTAATATTAATAATTAAACTATGATATTAAATAACGTGGATACTCTTCGTTTGTTTTATTTTACAACTAACTTCCGCTCGCAATTTCGTTCGCACTAATAAGCTTAAAATCTCCCCCAGTGAACGATTTATTTAACACTCAGTTTATTTTTAGTCGCATCAGTTTTTATAGGATAGCACCTTGAATCAAAAAAACTTTTTCTTGTTTATATAACTTAAATAGATTATTTACCACCCTTTTAATACTACTTACATTTTAGAATCTAATGGTTAGATTAGTACATTAACATTAACCCTCAAAAGCCCTTTAGCAAGCCTTGAGGAAGGCTTAGCATGGCTTCCTAGTACTGGACCGTAGAGGCTTTGAGGAATTAATGTAGATCGCTTACTCTCTCATACGTACACGACCAAATGGATTCCAATAGCACAAGGAAAATGCCTTTTCCTTTGTAACTATATTTCAACTAGCTTCTGCCAGCGGCTCCGCCCGCTTCCCGAGGGAACTATTTCCCGTTCTCGGATAAAAAGCCTATGTTGTTCCTCAGGGTCTATTCTATCTCTACACCAAATTTCATCAAAATCGGCTCCCTGGTTTAGGCGTGAAAGCGTAACAGACAGACAGAGTTACTTTCGCATTTGTAATATTAGTAAATTTTAGTAGGGAAGTAGGGATTACAAAGGCATAATGTAAACGGCAGCTTTCGCCAGCGGTTTCAACCGCGTTTCGAGAGCACTACACCGTTAATCCGGATAAAAAATAAGCTTAAAAGGTTTGTTCATGAGCGTGTTCAAACAAACATACTCTTAAGCTTTTAGATTACTATCCGTTTTCCCGCGGTATCACTCGCGTCCCGTGGGAATTACTGCCCGTACCTGGATAAAATATAGCCTATGTCACTCGTGGATAATGTAGCTTTCGAATGGTGAAAGATTTTTTTAAATCGGTTCATTACTTCCAGAAATGACCCCCTACAAACTTACTTTACAAACAATTTTACCGCTTTATAATATGAGTATTATTGAGTATAGATATTATACAGGAATATTGTTCGTGATTTATGTACGTACACAAATACATACACAGGTATTCTTACGACCAACCGACCTAGTATAAAACAATATAGTTAGGTACCTACTTATTCTGTTTTTCTCTTTGCCAAAACTACAAAGAAATAATACTTAATATGTTATTCTTCAGTATAAAAGAAGAGAAAATACCCTAAGGACCTTTTCCGATCGAAAGTTGATCGACAAAAACAATATTTGCATTTGAATAATTCGGTGAAAGTAAATTTCCATATTCCTAGAAAGACTTACTACTATAAAAAAAATGGTAAACATCGATAAGAATATTATGTATTTATTAACATAATACATAACGTTAACGTTTTACATATTTAATGAAATCGGCTATAGTTTAAATCAACATTATGTACAGACGGCAGTAGGTCAACCCACCCGAATCTGTCAAATTTTAACAATCGAACATTAACCTTCCACTATTGTGATAAGGTGGGAAGATTAATTAAAGATTGCGATAGTTTGATGTGCTGTCGTCTGTACATACTACGTTTTTACCCAACTGCCATGAAGATATATGTTTGTTGCGATATACAAATCAAACAAATATAGGCTACAACCTGGAAACAGTTCGGGCATTATGTATTTACGTAATAAATACCGACTCTAATATTAGATAACTCGTATCAATACTATGAAACGAATAAAAAAAGTGTTTCTGCGTATTATCACATAAAAACACGTTTTATTATCAGGAAAGCGGCTGTCAAAGTTTTTTCAGTAGTCTTTATAGTATGGTTCTAAAGGGATTTATTTGAGCTTTGTATTAAAATGGCTACCTATACGTTGGCTTAAGTTACGTAGCAACTATTAAGTAAACTGTGGTTTAAAATATTAATTCTAGCGGTTATTCTCTCTGCATTACGTCAAACGTAGAAACGAAACCCTTAGTTTTTGCCAAATTAGGTAGGTTACAGTGTATCATTTCCAAAAATGTAAAAAACGATTTTATGAGGTGAAAGCAAAAGCGGAAAAGAACAGAAGAAAAAGACATGAAATTACATTACAAAAGCATATAAATAACAAATCCTTTAATTTCGACTTAATTGAGGAAAATGTATAAAAAAGTCTTTTTCTTTTTAAATTTTCGGAGAAAATGGAATGAAGTTAGTTAACTGTTTTTATGATTTTTTTTTATAAAATTGCTTGAATAGAATTGGTATACATCTGTATATATTTTTTCATACTTAAAATTTAATAATCAGTTAGATAAAAACTGTAACCGTCATTATTAATTTCCGTCCATCATTGAGCAGCGCCTTTCTGTCTAGTCGGTCATGTGGCAGAAACTTTGAGCATCGTAGCACCCTATCAAGATGGATACAATAGTACTGATAGCGCTCTCAGAATTCCAGCCAAGGTTGTTCTCGTTGACATTGGTAGTTTATTAACCGCTTCTTCATAGAACTCTCACATCGACTATATATTTACTAGTAAATGCACTTCCAAGAATATTCACACAGGTATTACAAACTCTCATTTTAATAAATATCGATCGTTTATTCTGTGAATTAGAGGTGTTAGATTTTTTTTTAGTAAATATTAACTTTGATATTTATCTAATATATTCTCTCTACTATTCCTCACGGTTTTACCCTAGTCCAAAGTTAAGACCGGCAAAATCGGTCTACCCATTTCAGACATAAGTCGGGAGAAATAGACTAACAAAAATTGAAAAATGATTTGATATAATGTGCCTACCTACTATGTATACCTACATCAATATGGCCTTACATCCGTTCCCAATAACCTATCTATCTCTGGATCAAATCCAGAGATAGACAGAATATTGAGTTTTGCAGTTAGTAAAAAGCTGTTACTTATTTAAGTACCTTAACTACAAACAAACAGACACATATTGTGAACACATATTCGTGTAGGTACCTACGAGTTTGACTGGTTTCTACGAATACTCCGATGGTACATATTACATACAAATCTATGATTTCGCGGAATCGGCGGCATCTAATCATAGACTAATAAAGTGGTGCCAATTTGCGCGTAAGTATGTACATAAATAAAGGTTTTTTTATTATTACTACTGCCAGTCTATCAATACTTCGTCGTCGTCATCATTGCAGCCTAAGCCGTCCACTGTTGGACAAAGGTCTACCCAAGCCGAGGGGATTTGCTCATAGTATCATGAGCATAGTATATGGGATATTTTTTTGCTGTGGAGATGTTGCTGCCCATTTCCGAGAAAGGCAATTAATATCTCACTTGTTTCTGTGTAGTGGTTATACTTACCGCCACCAGTCGGTTGCTAGAGCCTCGGCCTTTGAGCAGGATACAACATGGTCAGATGTGCTTGGTTTATTATTACTTACAGCCGCAAAATGCAATTACATGCGTCAAATCCTGGTCTGGTTGAGGGTGTCCGCACATAAAGTAGGTATTCGCTTGCAGATTTTCAGTTGGCATTTTAGAAATTGACGGTCGTAAATTAAACATGATAGGTAATTTACATAATAATAGGTTTAGTACTTACCTATCTCTATATAAATAAAAAAATCCTACGTATAATTTATTTAAAACAAATTAACATAATCTGTTAGTATGTAGCAGTGTATTACATAATAAGTTGGTTGTCAACCTTTCTGGCTTTTGTCTACCCGCAACGGCTGCCAAAGATGTTCAAATGACTGCCGGGTCCCGCCAATTCAACGTTCCTACCGAAACACGGAGGAACTCATCATGACAAAATGGTCAACCATCCACGGACCGATCGCTCCAAGAGTTGCTTAACCTTATGATCGATGGATCCGCGCGGATGTTACCACGAGCTACTCAAAAACAAATTCTTTTTCGCATAAAAATAGTTTTCCTTATATTTAAACGCAGGCGTTTCAATAGATGGTAACCCTACACCAGCTTAACGAAGGCAATGGGCAAAGGGTTCATGTTCACGCGAAGATAATGATGTTCCTAAGCCAAAAGATACCATTTTGACCATTTAATATTTTAATTACTGACAAGGAAACTCGCCTTAGAAAGTCTTTTAACATTATTTCAAGTAAACAGAGAATTTAAGGTAAACAATATCTTACAATGTATTCATTTGTTATTGTGAATAGCGAAGCCTATCACAATACTGTTGAAATGAAAGTAAACAGAATAATATTACGTTACCATTTCAGAGGAAAATTAATTGTTTGAACAGTTTCAATAACAATCGTGAATGGGAAGTCGTCTAAGTATTTTATTGTAGGTACAGACGCCAGCACATCAGTCTACCTTTTTTTTATATCAATGGGAAATAATCAGTATGGGTGACAGCGGGAGGGAGTGTCAGACTTTTACAAATAAAGCGGACTAAAGCGAAAGGGGGTAAACAAACCCGTAGCAAACCACAGCCACCGACTAGTCTGAAGAAGGACACGTGCGACAAGGATGGCTTCATAAAGGTAGAAAGGAGAAAAAAGAGGCCACCTTGTAGGAATCAGTGCGGTACCGCACAAACTGGACCCAACATCCTGCTGCGTCCTGCAGTACCAACGACGCAGCTGTACGTGTCCCGTCTACATCACACCACGACGGTGGAGCAGATCGTGGAGTATGTCCGGTCCATGACCAACTGGACCTTGAGGGTGGAGAAGTTGGAGTCGCGCCACAACACGAATTTCAAGTCGTTCATGGTGCTAGTTCCAACTCATCCCTTCGAGACCTTCCTCAAGGAAGAGTTTTGGCCGAAGGGTGTCGTCTATCGGAGATTCCGAGGTCAAATTGATTCTCAGCCTTATAATAGTGGATAGTCCAATTGAGTTTCAACCTTATAATAGTGAATAGCAAAAATGTATGGCTTGGCTGTTTCGTTACTTACTAAACTAAATATTCGTATCACCTCCACGACGGTAGCGAAACGGCGAAGCCATACATTTTTACTGATAATAAGAGTATATAGAATTTGTGAAGTTAGGGTCGATAAAGTTCGGCCGTGTATATTCAGATAATTGACTCTACATGAGATCTGATATCTTTTTCACAGGGCAATACTTATGTGATCGTCTTGGCAACAACAATAACAATAGTATTATTGGTATAGAATTTACGGAGAATATTTATTCAGGGACCTACAGTATACTCAATATCCAGCATTATCCAGTTCCTTAAAGACACGGATAAAATGTCAGCTTAATACAAAGACGAATCTGCTTTCATCCCACGTTTTTCTGAGGAAAAGATCGAGTGACGCTGACTTACGAGTAAGAGTGCTTTCACACTAGCAAATTTTCCGCCCGGTTTTTCCAAGCTACAGCGCTTCGTACGATCGATCTCGCGCGTACGCAAGTAACAAACAATTGACAACTACCATCGCGTCGCGAAAGATGACATATTTCTGCCAGCGGATTCACCCGCGTCCCATGGGAACTACTCAGCGCCCAGATAAAAAGTAGCCTATAGCCTTCCTCGATAAATGGGCTATCTAATCTAACACTGAAATGATTTTTAAAATCGGACCTGTAGTTCCTGAGATTAGTGCGTTCAAACAAATAAAACAAACTCTTCAGCTTTATAATATTAGTATAGATTATAATTTTACTATAGATATATAGTACGGACGTTGTTGCTAAACGCGAAAAATTCCAGAGGAAAATCCGCTAGTTTGAAAGCGCTGGAGGTAATCATTTCATCGGAAGTCAAAGCAACCCTATTGATTCCGTTGCTATGGAAACCACTTTGGTAATTTAAGAGATAGGTGTTGGTAATCCGATAATCGAGTCAACTAAAGGAACTCTCCTTTAGGGAAAGCTTTAAGTCTTCTGTTGCTAGGTTATGTACAGTGTACAATCGAATTTTATCAAGTTCAACGGGTTTTGTACCCTAGGTCTCAGAGTTTTAGGTTCAAAATCATTCGTCTGGGAAGTAAGTTTTAACGAAATTCATATCAAAACTTATCTATCATTCAAAGGCCTTATCTTTAGTTATAACCGGATAAAAGCCGTAGACTGCTTCCCAAATCTCGACTCCGGCTGAGAATTTGTTTCTCCACACAATTTTAGTATTAACCAACTGCCTCGTTGGTCTAGTTGTCGCATAGCCGACTGCTGATCACGAGGTCTCGGGTTCGATTCCCGGGACGGGCCGAAATCGCTTTGTGGGTTTTAGAAACTTTCACAAAGCAGCCCCGAGTTGGAAGTTGGTGATTGATACACCCGTGCATCGGAGAGCACGTTAATGTCGGTCCTGCGCCTGATCTCTCTCCGGTCGTGTCGGATCGCCGTCCCATCATGTTATGAGAGTGAGGGAATAGGGAGTGCACCTGTGTCTGCGCAAATGCTTGTGCACTATAATATATCCTGCGCAGCTGGCTGATCTCCTTATATGAGAACAGCCGCCGTGGCCGATAATCGGCTAGGAGGCCATCATCATCATCATCAGTATTAACCCAACTTCATATTCAGCAGTCGCTTGCAACCGTTGATGCAACTAAATTGCTACAAGCTTATTTCAAGCATAAACGTCTTGTAGATACTCTAGCTGCAGTGTCAATCAAAGCATCAAATTGACATGTCACTATATTGACGGTCATTCAAGAGAGGTCGCCAAGGGCTTTTGTGATGGTATGGTGTATGGTGGTATATCAGAGGAACAATATATATTAAGATACCTATACCTACCTATATTATATATGGCATTGTAGACTCTGTTGAGTAAAACAATTGAAGGCTGTTTGTGGTTAGAAAATGAAAATACGCTGAAGAATAAGAAAAACTAATCTAAACTGATATCATAAAGCTGAAAAGTTTGTTTGTTACTTAACTACTGGTCCGATTAGAAAAAATCTTTCAGTGTTAGATAGCCCATTTATCGAGGAAGGCTACATATAGGCTACTTTTTATCCGGGTGCGCCGAGTAGTTCCCATGGGATCCGGGTGAAACAGCTGCCAGAAGCTAATAAAGTATATGTATTACAAAACTTTTAAGAATATCAAAAAAAAATATTTTTTTTGTTTCTGATTACTTGTGGAGAAAACTTAGGGAACAAAACACAACCCTTCGAAAAGAATTTCTAGATTACGGAGCTCAGAATTCTGTAAGTATGAAAATTATTTTTCTGAAACTACGACTATACCTAGTTGATAACAATGCAGCAAATCATCAATTTTATATCACTATTTACGCATTTTAAGTACATAACAATATGTATTAGGTAAGTCGTCGTTGTTTATTCATACCTACGTATTCGTTCATCGCCAATCCGCCCATGCACACACGAGCGCCCACGTTGCAAACTCCGGGTAAAAACGTTACCGGCATTCCTGTAACCTACCCAATAAAAATTGTTAGCGAATATTGCCTTTTGACCCGCTTTCAGTGATATAAAAGTGGTACGAACATGGCTTGATTGCCAAAATATGCAAATTCGTGTTCGGTGACGGGGACACGTTTTGCCGCTACAAAATAAAATTTTTAGTTCAAAAACTACAAAAACAGTTTAAAATATAATAAAACCCACAATTTATTTAAGCGCAATTTACTCTTTAAATTTTGAAAAAAGTCTCAACTTAATTGATATTGCCACTTGCCAGTATCAAAACATATTAGGTACAAAGAACCGCAGAACTCCACCAAACCAATCAATTTCAATTATCTATAAAATTAAATACGGGTATTAATCCTCGTTAATGTCCAGCCTCAATGTTATTACGATTCAATTGAACTAATTACAAACCCATCAGGGCCGAGTGCTACCATCAAAGAGATTCCACTGATGGCGCAATACGGTTCAATTAGATTGAAAGCGAATACTATTGCTTGCTTATGACGGGGTGTCCCGAAACTTCCCTCTGTACGAGACATACTTGCCTGAAGTAAAGCTTAAAATTCCTCGTTTTCATCAAAGCGTGTAAAAACGACGTCCGAGACGACGAAGTATGTCTGTAGAGTTCCTTACCGGTACTTAAGATCCACATTTTCACACCGTGCTTGACGTTTCGAAAGAGCTTTTATAGGACTACTAACTTCTGCCCGCGACTTCGTACGCGGATCCTGTTTTTTTTTATATAAAAACCTTCCCTCGATCTGTACAAACATTTTAAGACCAAAATAAGCCCGATCGGTCCAGCCGTTCTTGAGTTATGCGCTTACCAACACATTTAGCGATTCATTTTTATATATAAGACTAGCTGCTGCCAGCGGTTTCACCCGCGTCCCATGGGAGCTACTCAGCACACCCGGATAAAAAGTAGCCTATAGGCTTCCTCGATAAATGGGCTATTTAACACTGAAAGAACTTTTCAAATCGGACCAGTAGTTCCTGTGATTAGCGCGTTCAAACAAACAAACTTTTCAGCTTTATAACATTGGTATAGATTTGGAATAAAAAAGAAATTGTTCGAGTTCGTGCTTTTTGGAATACTTATTGACACTGTCCCGATTTTTGGGGCAAATCTGGGAACACTACTTGCCTGTCTGATTTCAGCAGTACCTATCATGCTCCGTGTACAGTTGGATTCCTGTTATAGAAACTTTTGGATGGATATCAAAGGGTTTTTCTTGATTGGAAACCTGACTGTGCTTTGTACTTAAACACTTTGATTTGTAAATTACAAAGTATTTAAGGCAGTAAAGTGTAATAAATATAATGTCTTTATTCATTTTGTTGTTAAGGTGAATGCGACCACTAGAAGCGGGAAATTCAAATATATNTAACCCTGACCACTTGTATCCAGATTATGTAAGTACCGTAGTTTTGATAATAAATATGGTTAGATACAAGGAAGTGTTCCTTTAAGGCGAATGCGACGCCTGGAAGCGGGAAATTCAAATTTAACATGTTTTTTCATATTTTACCTAAGTTAACATTCAGTATGAGGCGTGGTCTTATTTTTGCGGTTATAATATCCCACAAAGTAATTTCTGATGTCCTTGTTTAACTCCGAAACTTCTTACAATTTAAATGTAACTGTAAAAAACTTTTTATTGCGAAATATCATAGTTTCGACATTATATTTTATTTGAATTTCCCGCTTCTAGTGGTCGAATGCACCTTAACATAAGTAATCTATATCTAGGGGTCTAATGCTTATGTAATATACAGATATACAGAAAATATTTCTGAGGCTCTGAAAATACTGAACCAAATTGAAAAATAAAGGAACATCGACACTACTGGAAAGCTGCACTATCCCCGAGTAACAGGCTATATTTTATCCAAGTAGGTACTGGAAGAACTTCCCTCGGGACGCGAGTAAAATCGTGGGGTAAGAGCTAGTAATATATTCCACGTAGGCTTCCGACGAGGCTTACGTCCCTTTCACTGTTTCCTTTTAGATTTTATGCTAATGTTACGTTTATTTAAGCTTCTATTTGGAGAATTTTAGTATTCATGAGTTCGTTCCGTTTGAATGTCTGTAATGTTTCAGGAATATATACTTACTTACATTTACTTGGTTACATTCGAGTAATATTTTCGATATATTTATTATAAGTAGGTACAGACGACAGCACATCAAGTTACCACAATCTGGAAAATTTCCGCAATAGATTTACAACCTTATTACAGTGGAAGTAGGTTAAGTTTCGACTGATAAAATTTTACAGATTCGTATACGTTGACCTGCTGTTGTCTGTACCTACTTATTTTGAAAACGTAGGTACTTACCTAAAATGAGCGCTTAGCAATTTTTTGTGTGTTCTCAAATACATAAAAGAAATCTAGATCTGAAGTATCTAGATAAGTACTTTAGGCGATTGCTCTTTATGGTTGGTGGTTGGTCATGAACAAATACAACTTTTCTTTTTAGATATAAATGATTGATATAGTAGTACAACGCTTCAATTTGTACGGATTTTTAAACAATATGAAAATGTACGTCTATTTATTATCTACTAGCTTCTGCCAGCGGTTTCACCTGCGTCTTGCGGGAATTACACGGCGTACCCGGATAAAAAGTAGCCTATAACCTTCCTCGATAAATGGGCTATCTAACACTGAAAGATTTTTTCAAAAAAACAAACAATCTCTTCATCTTTATAATATTAGTATAGATAGTATAGATGTTATTTCTGCCATAACAAATAGTAATACATGAGCAAACAATAAGTATATGTGATCGTGAAATATTAACATACCTACTTTCTTTTCAATTTCCATATTGAATACGTAGGTAATCATCAAGGTAAGGCATCTTTAATGAGCTTAAAATGCCCTAAAAAACAACTATAATCCTATCTTAGAGTGTGACACAATTTTAAAAGTAACCTTAATCTTTATTCGCAGACTTTCAGTCTTTCCTGTTAGTTTCCGTCCTTCAATAATTTACAAAAAAAAGTTAACACGTTAATTCCAATTCATACCCAGGTAGGTCTCTAACCCCAAACTTTCCTCATTCGAACTATTGACCGGGCCTTTCCGATCGTTCGCTGTCAATGCCATTCGTCTAATTTAGCAACGGACCCAATACTGTGAAGACGGTTAACCCTCCGGTGCGGGCCGTCGCTGTTTTCCTCGTATGAGTTTTTAATTAAATTCACCGAACTATACGTAAACGTTTTCCTGAATTTTTATGGCGTTAACAAGCCATTGGCGTTTAACGGTTTTCTTGTGAATTCTTTATGACTTAAAACAATAGCGATGCACAGGGCGACCGCTTTTTACGTTTTTTTGTTTCATAAATGCAATTTGACGTTGTAGTTACAGACAGCGATCAAGTTACCACAATCTGACTTTCTTCAATAGATTTTCACCCTTATCACAATAGGGGAAGGTAAATGCTCTATTGGATAAATTTGACATGTTCGGGTAGGTTGACGTGTTCTCGTCGATGATGATTTCAGAAATCTGTGTAAGAGCAAAAAACCCATGTTTGACCAAAAAATTAATAAACGAATAATAAATAGTTTTCTAATACAGATGGCAGACAAATTAGATAATCATATCATAAACTTGATCATAAAAGACCTAGGTATCATTAAACTTAGTAATAGGGTCCCGTTTTACCCTTGGAATACGGTACCCTAAAAATAGGTACCTACTTATCCATATAAAACCTAGTAGATAGACAGGTACCTACATTCACGGTCGGAATTTCCAATCATTTGTAGTACGGAGAAGAGAACGCTAGTTATTTCTACAACGAAATACAAATAATATTTGTTTCCGCGAATCCTTTTCAGAGCCTTTTCGATTGGCCAATCAAATTCGCAGAAGTACTGGCTGCGAAACATTAGCATCCGGTCTGGCTGACAGTCATCTCTTTGGAACTGGTTTTATACTAGTAATGTTCCCTGGTTTTACTTGTTAAAGGTATTTTTATTCGCAACGGTCTAATATGGGCGGACCAAGGTTTAATTTGACGTTGATCGAGTGACCGAAGTGACTAATATATTTCTGATGCCAGCCGGCGTGTTACCAATTTTGGTATTTTTATTTTGGCTACTTCTCCATTTAGTCATTTTAAATATTTGTTGGAGGAGTCATTACCTGATGATTAGGTAGAGCGACTGTCTTGCTTTTCTGTGTATTTTTTTAGGGTTCCGTACCCATAAGGGTAAACGAACCCTATTACTAAGACTTCGTTGTCTATCTCCAGGCTGTATCTCATTAACTGTGATAGCTAGAAAGCTGAAATTTTCACAAATGATGTATTTCCGTTGATAATAACAAATACTATTAATTAAAAAAAATATTAATGGGGTCTCCATACGGAACCCTTCATGCGCGAGTTCAACTCGCACTTGGCTGGTTTTTTTTATTATTGTGAATATTTTAATTACACAAGCATTCGCCAAGCGGTAAAGGAATTCGGAAAGCAGACGCCTTCACGAGGCGGGACAAACGTTACGAGAATCATTAACCAACAGACAAACAGACAGTGTTTACACATATATATTTATGCTCTCAAAAATAGCTGATCATACTTTGATTATTACCACAAATGAAACAAAAAATATGTTATGGTTGGTAAAGAAACTGCCGCCGCGATCGCAATGATTATAAACGTTATATTTTTTGCGCGCAATAATTTAAGTAATTAACTTGATTTTATTTCATACGATGTCGGTAGACCTTGTGAATTTGATTTTGGTTGTTTGTATACCGTTGATGGAATTCCCTTTGATTATGTAAGGGAATTCCAGGCCTAGTGCTGAAGGTGTAGTAAGTGTTATAGATGCATTATAGGCGTTTCTTCATTGAGTAAACTTGTAGGGAAGAGGCACAATTTACCCTTCTTTGTCTTTGGCTCTTGATGTGTCGAAAAAAAGTTAGCGTATTCTGGTCAATTCTATCTTAAATCAAATTCGCTGATTTCAATAATTCGGGACATTTATGCATGCAGTTTATCATTCCTTAATGTATTCTTTCGTCTTTAATTTATTTAAGTCTTCTCCTTCCTAAGACGACGTCATCTCGTAATTAAATCTCTTTGCAACCATATCGTTTTCACACGTTATACCTACCATATCTTTGTTCGTCCTATTCCTCTATACCAGTCCATATTCATGCTCAACACCTTTCTCACAACATGGTCCTCATTCCTCCACATAACATGTATGTATACCATAACAGCCAATTTCCACGCAGCTTTTTTGTCACTGGTTCCACTTTCTTTTATGCATGGTTTATTAAAATTGTAGATATGGAAATCCTGCCTCAAAACTTAATCAGTGTGGTCTTCAAAATTTCAAAGAAGCAAAGTTCAGGTATAGCGTCCCTGGTGGTTAACAACTTATAATGTCATGTCTAGCCATCTTGTTAAAAATCCCCAATCCGCATTTCCTCTCCGAGACTCTTTTTGGCCTGCTACTAACAGGTCTAGGATAATAATGTAACTTACGACCATATTCTAGCCGAAAGACATGAAAGGCAGGTATGACATAACTCGGTTCCGCATTAATATTCATCACACAGAGCCGTCTGTCGGCGTGTCACAATCAACCACGTGGCTGTAAACTGCAACATTAACTGGCGGTTCAAACTGGTTAAACTATTCATAATATACATGAATATTATGGAGTGTAAGACATTCTGAGATTATTTTTAATAGCACAGAATATTGAGGAATGTTATAATGGCGTATGTGTCTTTGTGACGCTTTTACGACACAACTGTTGCATTACGGAATTGGGAATTTAATCTCCAGAGAAGATAATTTTTACAGTAAATCTTTGTCCTCAACAATAGTTGTTCCAAAAATATGTATTGTATAAAACCACTTTTTTCTGGATATTCACCCAATTGCTAGTGAATAAAAAATAATTGGAAAAATACTGGTAAATGATGGTGTATAATCCCAATTATTAGTCACTCAACATACAACACTGTTCATTACTTGCTTATGTGTGTATGTCCAGACGACAGCAGGTCAACGTATACGAATCTGTCAAATTTTACCAATCGAACATTAACCTACCTTCATTGTGATAAGGTTGAAAATCGATTGCAGAAATTTGACAGATTGTGGTAACTTGATGTGCGTAAATCCCTCCCTATCGTGTTCCAATTTGCCGGACTTGGTAGAAGCGAGTAATTACAGAAGCTATAGGTACCTACATTGTTCAAAAACAATTAGATAGAGCTACTTGACTCTCTGTTTTCAATTCGTCTATTTTTTTGTACTAGGAGATTCTTAATTAATTCTAATCTCCGGCTTGCTAATCCTACATATAATTTCGTTGTTTCTTGGAAAATATTCATTTGATACAAAGGAAGATAAGACTTAATGGGATATATACTATAATTAAGATTATAAGACTGAGGCCAAACGAGCGTAATTTTATGAGTCGTGAGTCGCAGAATTTCGGTCGCAGAAAATCGTTACAAACAAAGAAGACAACTCATTTTGCGTTGCCGTGTGAATCAAATAGGACATTTGTATGAAACCGAATGTAGCAGATTTTCTGCGACCGAAATTCTGCTACCCACAACTCACAAAATTACGCTCGTTTAGCCTAAGAGCCCCCGCACACTGCGGCCTAAGCTGTCGACTGATAGTTGGCTTAATGATTGGCCAACAGTTTATTTCAAAGATAATCGTGAACTCATCTAAAGTTGTTGTTTGGCTTATGAGCCCGCCGATCTTATGTAATAACTATTAATGATCTGCTCCCGATCAAAATATCGGCCAACTAAAACTTTGCAGAGTTCTCTCTTGAACAAATTCAGACTAAGATTTCAGATGCTTATCCTTCAATCAATTTTTGTTCCTTCAATCCATTTCAAATTCATGACCTCTGTCTGACGTCATCTCCACTTCTCCATACTCTTCTGTGTGACGTCATCCCACAAGTCGTAGGTATTATATACTCAACCAGAAATTTAAATGCCAGACGAGAGGGCGTTATATATTACATATATAGAGGTATAAGTATACCCACCAACACATTTCCAGTAATCATCGCTTTCCGCGAATTTTCGACCCACATATCTTCATCGTAATAATCGCCATATTTATATCTCGAAATCCTTACTAATCTCTTCCATATTGCAAATATGAAAGCCATCAAGATGTCTGTCTGTCTATATATAAACGGTTAAGATAACTGCATAATTTAGGTGAATTTTGTTATCTAGACAAATTCTGGAAAGGGTTAGGAAAATACCAGGGTGATTAATCAAAGGTTTGGCTTCACTTGGCATGGTGATCTTTATGCCATATCGAGTTCCTCTATGCTTCAGAAGACAGGTTAAAAAGAGTTCTCTTATTCATAGTGTTATTTCAATCGTTAATCGTCCGAAGCCAGAAAGTCTGATAACCAGTCTGACTAGTTTTTCACGGAGTTGAGATGATCAGATAGGCAGTCGCTCTATGTAAAATACTAGTAGGAAATAATACTAACATAGTTATAAGTTTATTTACTAACACAATCTGTATTATAATTATATGTATGTTAGTCCTTAAGGTATTTATCTATGGGCCAAAGTAGCCTGAAAATAAAGGTTTTATTATTATTATTATTATATTATAAGGACAGGCATATGAATCGAAGGGAATTTCACTAGGCATACGAACTTCAACCAGGATGTAAGTAACACCATATTAAACAACTAGTTTCCACATATAAATAATTGCAGTAAATGTGGTAATACGCTATCGTGATTTTAATATAATAAATATCACATATACGGATATGGAATTGTAAATATGAGTGCAGTAATGAATCACGCCATGTGGCCAGTAGCTGATAAGATTAATTACGTTTGGTACTCGTTGATTGATCGGTGAAGTTAAGTTGACATTGTCGCGTCCTGGAAAAGGATGGGTTGGGGAAAATTACTCAGCTTAGAGGAAGCCCTATTGACTCAAATATAAGAGAATAAAAGCATGACTGCTTTTATTCTCTTATATTTGAGTTCGTACAGAATTTTTTATCTTCATTTCTTGTGGGAATTTAGGTGAAATTGATGTTTGTTTCTCATTAATTCGAAAACGTGTAGGCAGTTATGAGTGTAACATGGCACACAGTTGATTGTCGATTAAATAAATACACAGAAACTACGTTCCTCAATCTACTTATTACCTATACATATTTTTTGTATCGTCAACACGCAACTGAGTAACTGCTTTGGTATACTTAAATTGGTATTAACTATACTAATATAATAAAAAGAAACACGTTTTGTTTATTTGTACCCTAAAGGCTCCGACACTACTGAACAGATTTGAAAATTCTTTCACTGTCGGAACGCTAGACTATCCCCAAGTAACATAACTTATATTTTGTCCGGATACGGGAAGTAGTTGCCAAGGGACACGGTCGGAACTGTGAGAAAACAGCTAGTCCTAAATACATGTAACCGTTTACAAATTATAGATATTATTGGTTATGTGCCTTGAATATTGAAATTGGTACGTACCTATTATACCAATAAATCGTAATATAATATATAATATATTTATATATATATATATAATATAATATAATAATCGTAAAATACAAGTAAATCGTCGTCTTAGAGTGAAAACCTGAAAAATGCATATTTTACCCTAACATTATTTATTGCATTTCTCGGAAAATAACTTCGCAAAAAACGTCTACATCTTACTCTGGAGAAGTGATGTCTTTTACATTTACGAGGTTTTCCTTCTAAGGCGTCAAAATGTATCAAACCCTATAATAGGTACGACACATAAATACTTAATTGATTTTGCACTTACCTATTACAATTCAACCATAATTTGCGGCTACCGGCTAACATTAGTACAGTCGACAGCAAGTCAGTGTACACAAAGCTGTCAAATTTCCGCGATCGATTTTCAACCTTATCACAATAGAAGAAGTTTAATGTTTGATTGGTAAAATTTGACAGATTTTGGGTACACTGACTTGCTGTCGACTGTACCTATACCTACTATAAAATACGTAGGTAACTATTAGCAATTAAAACTACAAACGTGTGCGTCACGCAAAAACGATAGTCTTCAAGGAATCATATGCTGAAATACAGCATTGGAATGCCGAACGAATACGTATGAAAATAACATATTAATGTAACTACAAAATTCCGCAGTGAGTTACCAGAATTAATTTTATACCTACCAGCCGCGATCGCTTCAGAGAAATGTGAATATTGACTGCATTTTTAACTTCGCTTTTTAGGGTTCTGTACCCGAAGGGTTAAACGGGACCCTATTACTAAGCCTTCGCTGTACTTATCTCTGTCTGTCTCCAGGCTGTATCTCATAAACCGTAAATTTTCACGGACCATTTATTTCTGTTGCCGCTATATCAACAAAGAAAACTATATTTAAATACCTACTTACATAATTTTGCGGGCTCTCATACAACGAATATGATTTTTTACAGATAATAGTATCTACGGAACGCTTCGTGTGCAAGTCCGGCTCTCACTTGGCTGTTTTTTTTACTTCGAATTACTTACGACATGGACTCAGGTGATAATAATAATTAATACGAACCAGCCTTTTCGACTTACATTAAATTCATTAATTGTTTTCGTTCGACATTTTTGTATGAGATAAATATTTAATTGAATTGCTTTTACTTGGAAGTGTATCGCGGCCCATGTTTTATTAGGAAACAAATTGGTCTTATATTGAGAAATATATAATAATTTACTATGTACTTATGTTATTATTTCTCGTGAATTCTTCAAGAACGTGGGATAAAAGGGTCGATCGTTTTTCTATATATTAGTTCTAGGAATGTCTTAGTTGAACAAGAATTTTGTTATAATCGATAGAACATTAAATTGGTTGTACGTCATAGGGCCACTTTTTATAGAAAATTCTTAGAAATAATTCAGTAATTGTATATATATAGCGTGGTGTCTTCACGATATTTTTAAATTAATGCCGCTACCTATATTTAGAGTATTTTTAGTTTTTATTTGCAACTAAAAAAATAACAAAAATAATATTATAGGACTGTTTGTATGTTACGTTCGACATTTACTTAAACATTAACCTTTTTGAAAAGGATAAATCATTTATAAAACAGGTTGAGCAAGCAATGACTAACAAACACAAATGTCAAATCAGATTACCAGTCTCGCTAATTATGTTGTCTAGATAGATTCAAAGTGTTATTTTGTAAAACGAACTCAGTAGATAGGTACATATTATGTAGGTACAGACGCCAGCAGGTCAACCTACCCGAATCTGTCTACCATATGATCAAATCAAACTTCACACTAAAAACATATTTTCAGTGCACACATTTTGATCAGACTTTGCCGTTAGATAGCTTATAGCTACATCATAATGGGTATTATTTAACCACAATACCAGAAATATTTAGGTCCCTTGGGACACAGAAAAAAGCAATTTCGAATATATTTACGATTTACATCCCTTTGTGCATTACTTAAGTATCTATACTAATATTATAAAGCTGAAGAGTTTGTTTGTTTGTTTGAACGCGCTAATCTCAGGAACTGCTGGTCCGATTTGAAATTTCCATTTATCGCGGAAGGCTATAGGCTACTTTTTATTCATGTGCGCGCAGTAGTTCCTACGGGAAAGCGGGTGAAACCGCTGGCGGCAGCTAGTAACAAAATNTCTGTCAAATTTTACCAATCGAACATTAACCTACCTCCATTGTGATAAGGTTGAAAATCTATTGCAGAAATTTGACAGATTGTGGTAACTTGATGTGCGTAAATCCCTCCCTATCGTGTTCCAATTTGCCGGACTTGGTAGAAGCGAGTAATTACAGAAGCTATAGGTACCTACATTGTTCAAAAACAATTAGATAGAGCTACTTGACTCTCTGTTTTCAATTCGTCTATTTTTTTGTACTAGGAGATTCTTAATTAATTCTAATCTCCGGCTTGCTAATCCTACATATAATTTCGTTGTTTCTTGGAAAATATTCATTTGATACAAAGGAAGATAAGACTTAATGGGATATATACTATAATTAAGATTATAAGGCTGAGGCCAAACGAGCGTAATTTTTTGAGTCGTGAGTCGCAGAATTTCGGTCGCAGAAAATCGTTACAAACAAAGAAGACAACTCATTTTGCGTTGCCGTGTGAATCAAATAGGACATTTGTATGAAACCGAATGTAGCAGATTTTCTGCGACCGAAATTCTGCTACCCACAACTCACAAAATTACGCTCGTTTAGCCTAAGAGCCCCCGCACACTGCGGCCTAAGCTGTCGACTGATAGTTGGCTTAATGATTGGCCAACAGTTTATTTCAAAGATAATCGTGAACTCATCTAAAGTTGTTGTTTGGCTTATGAGCCCGCCGATCTTATGTAATAACTATTAATGATCTGCTCCCGATCAAAATATCGGCCAACTAAAACTTTGCAGAGTTCTCTCTTGAACAAATTCAGACTAAGATTTCAGATGCTTATCCTTCAATCAATTTTTGTTCCTTCAATCCATTTCAAATTCATGACCTCTGTCTGACGTCATCTCCACTTCTCCATACTCTTCTGTGTGACGTCATCCCACAAGTCGTAGGTATTATATACTCAACCAGAAATTTAAATGCCAGACGAGAGGGCGTTATATATTACATATATAGAGGTATAAGTATACCCACCAACACATTTCCAGTAATCATCGCTTTCCGCGAATTTTCGACCCACATATCTTCATCGTAATAATCGCCATATTTATATCTCGAAATCCTTACTAATCTCTTCCATATTGCAAATATGAAAGCCATCAAGATGTCTGTCTGTCTATATATAAACGGTTAAGATAACTGCATAATTTAGGTGAATTTTGTTATCTAGACAAATTCTGGAAAGGGTTAGGAAAATACCAGGGTGATTAATCAAAGGTTTGGCTTCACTTGGCATGGTGATCTTTATGCCATATCGAGTTCCTCTATGCTTCAGAAGACAGGTTAAAAAGAGTTCTCTTATTCATAGTGTTATTTCAATCGTTAATCGTCCGAAGCCAGAAAGTCTGATAACCAGTCTGACTAGTTTTTCACGGAGTTGAGATGATCAGATAGGCAGTCGCTCTATGTAAAATACTAGTAGGAAATAATACTAACATAGTTATAAGTTTATTTACTAACACAATCTGTATTATAATTATATGTATGTTAGTCCTTAAGGTATTTATCTATGGGCCAAAGTAGCCTGAAAATAAAGGTTTTATTATTATTATTATTATATTATAAGGACAGGCATATGAATCGAAGGGAATTTCACTAGGCATACGAACTTCAACCAGGATGTAAGTAACACCATATTAAACAACTAGTTTCCACATATAAATAATTGCAGTAAATGTGGTAATACGCTATCGTGATTTTAATATAATAAATATCACATATACGGATATGGAATTGTAAATATGAGTGCAGTAATGAATCACGCCATGTGGCCAGTAGCTGATAAGATTAATTACGTTTGGTACTCGTTGATTGATCGGTGAAGTTAAGTTGACATTGTCGCGTCCTGGAAAAGGATGGGTTGGGGAAAATTACTCAGCTTAGAGGAAGCCCTATTGACTCAAATATAAGAGAATAAAAGCATGACTGCTTTTATTCTCTTATATTTGAGTTCGTACAGAATTTTTTATCTTCATTTCTTGTGGGAATTTAGGTGAAATTGATGTTTGTTTCTCATTAATTCGAAAACGTGTAGGCAGTTATGAGTGTAACATGGCACACAGTTGATTGTCGATTAAATAAATACACAGAAACTACGTTCCTCAATCTACTTATTACCTATACATATTTTTTGTATCGTCAACACGCAACTGAGTAACTGCTTTGGTATACTTAAATTGGTATTAACTATACTAATATAATAAAAAGAAACACGTTTTGTTTATTTGTACCCTAAAGGCTCCGACACTACTGAACAGATTTGAAAATTCTTTCACTGTCGGAACGCTAGACTATCCCCAAGTAACATAACTTATATTTTGTCCGGATACGGGAAGTAGTTGCCAAGGGACACGGTCGGAACTGTGAGAAAACAGCTAGTCCTAAATACATGTAACCGTTTACAAATTATAGATATTATTGGTTATGTGCCTTGAATATTGAAATTGGTACGTACCTATTATACCAATAAATCGTAATATAATATATAATATATTTATATATATATATATAATATAATATAATAATCGTAAAATACAAGTAAATCGTCGTCTTAGAGTGAAAACCTGAAAAATGCATATTTTACCCTAACATTATTTATTGCATTTCTCGGAAAATAACTTCGCAAAAAACGTCTACATCTTACTCTGGAGAAGTGATGTCTTTTACATTTACGAGGTTTTCCTTCTAAGGCGTCAAAATGTATCAAACCCTATAATAGGTACGACACATAAATACTTAATTGATTTTGCACTTACCTATTACAATTCAACCATAATTTGCGGCTACCGGCTAACATTAGTACAGTCGACAGCAAGTCAGTGTACACAAAGCTGTCAAATTTCCGCGATCGATTTTCAACCTTATCACAATAGAAGAAGTTTAATGTTTGATTGGTAAAATTTGACAGATTTTGGGTACACTGACTTGCTGTCGACTGTACCTATACCTACTATAAAATACGTAGGTAACTATTAGCAATTAAAACTACAAACGTGTGCGTCACGCAAAAACGATAGTCTTCAAGGAATCATATGCTGAAATACAGCATTGGAATGCCGAACGAATACGTATGAAAATAACATATTAATGTAACTACAAAATTCCGCAGTGAGTTACCAGAATTAATTTTATACCTACCAGCCGCGATCGCTTCAGAGAAATGTGAATATTGACTGCATTTTTAACTTCGCTTTTTAGGGTTCTGTACCCGAAGGGTTAAACGGGACCCTATTACTAAGCCTTCGCTGTACTTATCTCTGTCTGTCTCCAGGCTGTATCTCATAAACCGTAAATTTTCACGGACCATTTATTTCTGTTGCCGCTATATCAACAAAGAAAACTATATTTAAATACCTACTTACATAATTTTGCGGGCTCTCATACAACGAATATGATTTTTTACAGATAATAGTATCTACGGAACGCTTCGTGTGCAAGTCCGGCTCTCACTTGGCTGTTTTTTTTACTTCGAATTACTTACGACATGGACTCAGGTGATAATAATAATTAATACGAACCAGCCTTTTCGACTTACATTAAATTCATTAATTGTTTTCGTTCGACATTTTTGTATGAGATAAATATTTAATTGAATTGCTTTTACTTGGAAGTGTATCGCGGCCCATGTTTTATTAGGAAACAAATTGGTCTTATATTGAGAAATATATAATAATTTACTATGTACTTATGTTATTATTTCTCGTGAATTCTTCAAGAACGTGGGATAAAAGGGTCGATCGTTTTTCTATATATTAGTTCTAGGAATGTCTTAGTTGAACAAGAATTTTGTTATAATCGATAGAACATTAAATTGGTTGTACGTCATAGGGCCACTTTTTATAGAAAATTCTTAGAAATAATTCAGTAATTGTATATATATAGCGTGGTGTCTTCACGATATTTTTAAATTAATGCCGCTACCTATATTTAGAGTATTTTTAGTTTTTATTTGCAACTAAAAAAATAACAAAAATAATATTATAGGACTGTTTGTATGTTACGTTCGACATTTACTTAAACATTAACCTTTTTGAAAAGGATAAATCATTTATAAAACAGGTTGAGCAAGCAATGACTAACAAACACAAATGTCAAATCAGATTACCAGTCTCGCTAATTATGTTGTCTAGATAGATTCAAAGTGTTATTTTGTAAAACGAACTCAGTAGATAGGTACATATTATGTAGGTACAGACGCCAGCAGGTCAACCTACCCGAATCTGTCTACCATATGATCAAATCAAACTTCACACTAAAAACATATTTTCAGTGCACACATTTTGATCAGACTTTGCCGTTAGATAGCTTATAGCTACATCATAATGGGTATTATTTAACCACAATACCAGAAATATTTAGGTCCCTTGGGACACAGAAAAAAGCAATTTCGAATATATTTACGATTTACATCCCTTTGTGCATTACTTAATCATCTATACTAATATTATAAAGCTGAAGAGTTTGTTTGTTTGTTTGAACGCGCTAATCTCAGGAACTGCTGGTCCGATTTGAAATTTCCATTTATCGCGGAAGGCTATAGGCTACTTTTTATTCATGTGCGCGCAGTAGTTCCTACGGGAAAGCGGGTGAAACCGCTGGCGGCAGCTAGTAACAAAATAAAGCTAATCTTTCTTGATTTTTGAAGGAAAAGTTATTAGGAGTACGAAGAATACGGCGTTAGAATCCTTAGAAGCTCGTTAAACCTAACCTAACATCACCAATAAAAAATATATAACACGAACAGTGACAGTTGCTATAAAATTCCAGTTAAAGCCAGAATTAATATGACATAATAACGGATGGAAATAATTTACCATCCCTACATCAATTCCACAAAAGATGATCCAGTGTGAATTCGCGGTAAAAAATTATCATCACTTCAAGTTCCGAATAAGCAAATACCAACCTAGTTGCAATAGAGATAAAGTTTAAAATAAGTTGCACTAAAAAAGTTGACGTAATATTTAATAGGAATTAATATTGCCAGTTGCCTACACCTAATTATACCTATAATATCATGTTAAAGTATTTCTTAGTGGTTATTACTAAGAATCAATGTCGTGTCAGACTGTCTGTCTGTCTGGTAAGAATAGTTGCATCATGTTCACACTTACTTGTGTCATGCATTTACATAAGTTATGCGCAAAAAACGTTATTAATTCCAACTGCGCATCCAAATCGGTTCATCCGTTTAAGAGCTACGGTGCCACAGAGACGCACATAGCGGTCAAACTCATAACACATCTCTTTTTGCGTCGGGGGTGTAAAATACGGAATCGTAAAACCCATAATGAATCGAACCGATAATAACGAAATAATAATACGGTCATTTCAGAGTAACAACCTCTTTTTAAATGCTTTTTTAGTAAAGAAACGTTGCCAAGCTCAAGTACGATGAACTTTCTCCTGAAAAGTTAAGTCCTCACACTTATGAGGTTTTCACCTTTTACCAATAAATGTAGGTACAGACGACAACACATCAATTTACCACAATCTGTCAAATTTCTGCACTTGATTTTCAACCTTATCACAATGGAGGTAGGTTGACGTTTGATTGGTGAAATTTGACAGATTCGTACACGTTGACCTGCTGTTGTCTGTACGTACCAATCTGCTAAGCATACTTTCTTTGATCTCTTTAACAAGTCTACGTAAAGTTCAGGACTACAAAATCGTACTATCTATACTTTATAACGCAGTGTCAACACGTAAGCTCTTTATCGGTGTATTCTAGTGTAGCACAAAGTTCTGTGCTGCACAATTTGCAAGTTGTGCACAGTGCACAGTATCGAGTTACAGCTTCGTTTAACTTCACTAACAGATAATCCACGGTACGCTGAAAGGGTACTGAAGTGCGAACATTTAACTATACATAATGATATTATGTTCGTTAGACTGTTTCAACAAATTTATGGGTCCGGATGATAAAGTTAAATACTCAACTTAATTGTAACAAACTCATTTTTCACCCAAAAGGGCTCCAAAAGTTTCCAAAAACTGGTTATTCTAAAGAAAACCCAAAGGAAACTCATAGTCAAACTTTTTAGAAAGTTATTAGTCGGTAAATAATACAAAGAGCGTTTTCCTTTGCCACAACTAAATCCTTATTAATTAATAAATACTTCGACGCCTAACATCACTCATGTCCTTTTATATACGTTTTTATTTTAGTTTGTATTATTTTAGTATAATCCTTATTTCATTTTTCTGTCTAGCCTTTTCCCAATTATATTAGGGCCGGCTTGTTATATTTCCAGACTACCAAGCGTCGCTGTTACTTAGCCACGAGCCACGAGTCGTTCATGTTTGTGACATTATTTCATTATAATATAACTTACTAAATGGAATTGCCTCGCGTCACTTGCACTGGCAAAGGGGAACGCTCAAAGCGTTGGGATTATTAACATGAATTAGCATTAGGTTTGCATACATTTTCAAAAGGATATTATTGCATTAGAACACGGCGCTAAGTTTAATGCAACGTTCCCGCTTCACGAGAAATCTGTAGAGCATTTCAAATGCATCTTAGATTGTCCTTAACAAATCTTTTATCTTTTGCGAGTAAAATAAAAAAAAAGTGTCTTTACTTTTATATTAAAGAAGATGAAATTATTCACAACTGCGCCATACGGAGGGTTAGGTTTATTAATATTTCTTAGAATATATGAACAAAAGATTGGTCTTTCATTAGAAACCGCTGATCCTGACACTGGTTTAAAAGATGAGGATAGTGCCACCGAGTGTTTTGTGCAGTCGACAGCAAGTCAGTGTACCCAAAATCTGTCATATCATACCAATCGAACATTAACCTTCCACTATTGTGATAAGGTTGAAAATCGATCGCAGAAATTTGACAGATTTGTGTACACTGACTTGCTGTCGACTGTACTAACCGACGGCAACTGACTTAGGTATAACTTATTTAATCAAAATCAAAATCAAAATCAAAAGGCATTTATTCAAAGTAGGCTGAAAACAGCACTTTTCGAACGTCAAAATTACATCAGACAGCCCCCAAAACGCCCGCCCTTCACCACTTCCTATGTGTTTTTGCTGGGAAGAAGAAGTGGCGCAACAAACTCCCCAGCAACACATGTCTGTCTATTAGATTTTAAGAATCTTATAACAATATTTAATAGTTATATAATATGATAAATAACAAAAGTGTTATTAAACAATGTCAATTATGCTATAATACATAGTAAAATGCCTTTAACGACATATTGGCTAGCACACACCACTATATACCTATATCTGGAGATCAAAAAATTCCAACACATTTTGTGAGTTTTTCCCATGCGCTAAAAATTGTTGAGAAGAGCAAAACATACCCGCATCTACAGTAGAAACGACCTTTATAAAGCCATATTTGTTCAGATGTGAAGGAGGCTATTTACTTGAAATATCTGAGTACTTGCTTGAGTACTAATTTTCAAAATATTTATTCTAAGGCAGGTAGGATGGATATAGGGTCTGAAATTACCTACTCCATCTTATTGCTGATTATAAAATAAAGGATGACTATTACTTAGTTTCATAAGAATCCGGAAAGACACCAACATCAATGCATTTGTTAAATTGTGATAGCAAGATAGGGGCTAATGACATCATAAATGTTGCTATTAAAAGTTTTAATAGAAATACCACCAATAGTCACCCGTGTGTTTTTAACTTGAGTGTTTTAAAGACGTTAATTGACATAGCAGTGGCGTTACGCTGCTCAAAAATAAACGAGGAGTTCACATTCTTAGGCACACTGTCATGCAGGAGATTGTTTCATTTATATATAGTTTTTCTGCCTCTACCTGTCAAATGACAGCTGGGACCAGTTCGTACCATTTATCGTGATCCAAACGCGACGGAACTACGTCATGAAAAGCACAGAGCCGACAACAGCCAAGCGCGGCTAGTAACCTTATAAATAGACCCGCACGGCAGTTGCTCAAGCCATGGCTCTATGTTAGTATTCTTGCATTGGTAATGATTGGATATATTTCAACAAAGATAAACTTTGTCGTAACAGAACTGCTCCTACATCCACAATGATCAGTTTCCCCAGAAACTTGGGTTAGCGGTTGAGTAAATTACATTGATCTATTAGCGTTGAGTTGTACCCAACGTAGCGAGGACAACCACACTGAGCTCAAAACAACGTTGTACAGGCATAATGTATTTACTTGTAGTACAAAAAAATGTAATAACGTCCCAAACTTTAGCGGAGGTGCAGCTGCAGTTGGTACATGGAGAATGTATGTCACAGAAAGAGCAGGTTAAAAATTGTGACTAAATTAAATACTTTCTTACAAAAAATCGAACCGACTTCACAAAACACAAAGGACGAAACTATAAACTTTTTCACATGGCTCTAGAAGTCAAAAAAGGCAAAATAAACACAGTCAACAGACTTTGCACACCTGATCCTTCTAGAGCACATGTGGAAAGTTAATTTTGTCCTTTCAGTGTTTTGTGAAGGACTGAGAACATCCACCTTTTTTTGAAGTCAGTTAATGAAACTCTTACAGGCCTTGATTTCTTATATATACACACATCAAAAGTGTCTAAGGTGATCAAGCATTTTTATGCGATTCTTGAGATTAGAGATGTGGCTTCTGTAATAAATTTTGATTTTATAAATTCATATGGATCCTTTTGGTGCCATTTTCATAATTTGAATCAGGAACTGTGAATCAAATTCGAGTAAAAGATGAAAATCAGCTGTCATATTTTCCCTTAAAAACATAAACGCATTGAAGACATTATTAGTGCTACTGTTTCCCTACTTGATTAAAAACCAATCGTATTATGGAGCCGGCGACGTTCATTTAAGCAGGGAAGAAATGCTCAGAGCCGTGGGGAATGATAGAAGTGGATTCCCGGCAACGTTACTGTGGCTTTAGCTCTGAATACAAGTCAGCAGCTGTATCAGTCGACTTTGGACCGTTACCGAAGCACTGTACCGTGGCTGAGGCGCTCATGGAGGACGTATCCGCTGCACCAACATCGGAGACAAAGACCTGATACATTCAAATCTTAAGCTCGAAGAGCTCCAACCAATAACCGCCAATGATGTTAGCGTGAGGCTTCATATACTCTTCAGAGGAAACTTAATTAGCGACCAAGACAGTCAAGAAACCGCTTGCATGAAGTGAACTTCATTCACCGAAAACCGCTACGGGTACCACCTATAGCAATGCAGCAATCGTAGGATTCGATATCAATGGGCTAACTTGAACACAGAAATTGGGCAGAAAAGAAAATGGCGTTCGTGTGCTTTTCATGATTGAGTCTCGTTTTGGATGTAGACCAGGATACAAGACGTATACCGACACTGGAGAATCCCTGACGCAACTAGCGATAAAAATCCTGCCAGGAAGTCCATCCTTATTAGTGGTAGGAACCATCATGGTAATGGGCGGCGTATTTGGATCGGCGAGAACTGAGTTGATTTGGATCAGAGGACAACCTCAACGCTCACATTTATGCTGAGAACGAATTGTATCAGACTCATCGTTCCTCTACAAAGTGCAAAATCGGTCCCCTATTTCAGTTAATGCATGATAAATGCACGACGCCGCACACCGCAAGAGTTGTAAGACAGACTCTCTGGCCGCAGCTAACATTCACATGTTCCTGCCATGGCCTGCTCAGTCCCAACTTGACCCGATTTGAGCTGCAGGGATATGCTACAGAGAAGAGATCTCGCCGAAATATGGAGGTATAACACAGTCGAAGAAAGACCTTTTTTTTGTTGTTGCACGACCAATGGCG
>NWSH02000019.1:10644220-10665057 GCA_002382865.2 Heliothis virescens
ATGTCTCAATGGAACTCAAGCAGTGAACTTACTTTCCTTCAAATCGACAAGCAATATAAAGCCTCCAATTTTTATGTTATTCAAGGGCGTCCACCTATAATGTGTACCAGGCTTGATTACAATATTGAGCATGCTTCAACCAATCAGCCTGTTAGGAACTGCGGCACACCTTTATCATTAACACAAAAAAAGCCAATTAAATATAAACTATATAGAACGTTAAAATATTATCCATCAAGAATATATTACGTCAGCATAGACGACCATTGGTACCAGCAAGGCAGCACTCCGTTCACGAGCATAACGCGAGGATCAAGCCATCGGCCCCGTCCACATGAGGAGTGAGCAACCCGAGCCGCCGACCTAGCCGCGCAAGCAATACCGTCTAGAACGGGAGCTTATGACGTACTGCGCTGCGCTACAGTAATAGCTACAAAAACAATTGATGTAGTGCCACGATTCTTCTAGTAGAACACAAATTGGACTCTGCTCATGGGATACAATAATAAGACCAAGAAACAAAAACCCTATATATAATCGCGAGAAATTCGCATCAATTAAAGAACACGATAGGTCACCAATGATAACCACATGAGGTTGTCCTTGTGTGTTCAACAGTGGCGACCATGGGCGGCCATTCCACAGCGTGATTTGGATGAACTCATTTTGAGTATGCCAAACCGATGTTCTTGTGTTGTTAGTGTTCGCGGTAGAAACACGGATTATTAATTGTTTAAGTTACCCAATAAAATTTTAAAGAAAACTGTTATTTCAGTCTTTTTTTCAAACTTTTGTGTTAGTGGTTCAAATGTCAAAAATCCCTTTATTAGGAAAATGGCAAATTTCTTTATTAATGCAAAGGTGACTTGGTTTATCGTTACTGTGACAAACGAAAACACTTTATTTGATGAATCCTTAAAGAAAATTTTAATTAATATCAATCAGGAGAAAAGTTATTGCAAAAATATATGTTGATCCCTAGACACTTTTGATGTGTGTAGTTGCATAAATTAAGTTAAATCTTTGGAAAGAATAAAAGCAACCTACCTAAATCCATCTCCACTTTACAAAAGCTTAAGTTAAGCTTAAAGAAGTGTTATAATTATCATAGAACTCTATACATAAAATTACTAGATAGAACTCGCCCGCGGCTTAATCCGTAGGTATCTTGAAGAAACTACGTATCAAAAACAAGAGAAAGCCGACAAAGTGCGCTCTCTGTTTTATTTACTTAGCCATGACTGCGGTCCGCGGTTTGTTTCAGAAGCGAGTACCTACACATTATGTATGTATGTCCCAAAGCAACTGCAAGTACGAAACTTTGTACGTGATTGTACACAAGCATCCTAAATATGTATGAACTGTAAATATGTTTGGTACAAGTATGCTAGCTTCAGTATATTTCAGCGGTTGTATCAGGGAATTTTAAATTCCATTACACTAAGGTTCAGTTTCAAGGGTTCCAGAAAAAGTTCTAGATAGCTATCTATACATTTAAATCTATCTGACAAATAATGCCATGGAAAAGCAGTCAAAATTATATAATTATGTATAACATAAAGATGCACTATCTTGAACTTTATCTGCAACTTCTGAAACTTTGTTAGAGTTTTAAAAAACTAAAAAAAAAACCCCGACACGAAACTTAATTTCCCTTTAAAAAGAAAAATAATAATAAAAGAAACTTAAGGCGCGGCCCCACCGCGGTGCACGGAGAGACTACGCACGTGTATTAAGCTTCGCTTTGGAAGAAAATGTATGTGGTTGTGTCCACTGCAACCCACGGAGAGGCTACGCACGAATTGACGTCATTGATACATGCGTGGCTTGCTCGAATAGGCGGTTACATAGCTCAACGCTGTCAACGTGGGTCTACGTTTCCACGTGGGTGTACTCCATACACGAATATGACCGTCGACTACGTACAGCTCACTTATCGCAGCGTAGCCTCTCCGTGCGCCGTGCCACGCTATACATAGTCGTGTGTCATATTCGTGTATTCCAGTGGAAACGTAGACCCACGTTGTCAAACAAATGAATACACGCAGCTAAAATGCGCCGCGTGCCCGTGCACAGCATGCACCGCGGTGGGGCCGCGCCTTTAATCTTAAAGTACCTAAGAATCTATTAATAATTCTAGAAGAAATACGTCGCGTGGGGGGACTGCTCGGACCTGTGGTATCTCATGCCTACCTATTTAGTTATCTATTTAGGAGCGGTCCAAATCCGTTGCGTAGTTTTAAAGATTTAAGCATAGATAGGGGGGTGTAGCCTGAAGGGACAGAGAAAGCAACTATGTTTTATTCTATGTAGTGATAAATAAATAAACCTCTCTAAACAGCCAAAACAAACCAAACAAAGGCGAGAAAATCTAGTCTAAAATAATACTGTTACACACGCTTTTATCATCAACACAGCAACACTACTTATCGCTAGTTCCACATCATAATTTAAGTAGAAATCTAGTTAAACGAGAACTGAGATGGTATCGCTACACATTCATAAAGTTTCGTGAATGGACTCGCTGTACCAGGGGTGGCTAACCATTGGAACGTAGGAATTAATGCACTTATTTTTCATTTAAGTTGTTTTTGGTAAAAATAGATCTAGATTCACGTAAGCATTACTTTATTTAAAACTAAATAGCAAAAACTTTCCCCAGAAAAAATTTTCCCCTTTCCGAAAGTTTTTGCTGTACCCGGATAACATACAGACTACGTTACCTACTCGGGTATAGTGCAACTTTCCTACAGGGAAAAAATTTTTCGTATCGGTTTAGTAGTTTCGGAACCCTTAGTATACAAAAACAAAAAATGTTTCCTCTGTAATATATTAGTATAGATATTAACTATTTTCCGTAAGTATATTTTCACATAACTATTATGTGTAGTTCACATGTCACGAGACACTCCACGAAGATAAGGAAGTTTTGGAGTATTTGTTGCTTCATGTCGAGAGCAGCTAGAAACTAACTCTTGACCCTCAAGAGCACTCATCAAGAAGTTGGAGCCGCATCATATTACGAGCTTCAAACCGTTCATGTCATGCGCACCAGCCTTCCTCGATTAATGGGATATCGAACATTGAAATATTTCTTCAAATTGTAATTTTATTTCCTGAGATTAAGGCAATCAAACAAAAAACACAAACCCTCCTCATAGTTAGTAATAGACATGTATATTTTTTTTACGAATTTGAAATGTAAGCCCATGGTTTGCTATCCCTGGACTACAGAATTACATCATGCAGCCAACGGCTTCTACGAAGGTTGAATACATTTAATGTGTTATTAGCCTGCGCGAAGTGTTTATGTTTTATGTGATTATGTTCTTGTTTCTTATTGTTGTTGTTCCGAGCCTATGTATGAATTAAATCGTCTTTTAATTAATACATAGGTATACTAAGTTCCAATCAGTAGGACAAGACCGTCAGGTAAATAAAAGACTAGCTACCTCCAGCGGTTTCACCTGTGTCCTGTGGGAACTGCCTCGCGCACCCGGATAAAAAGTATATTCTATAGACTTCTTCGATAAATGGCCTGAAAGTATTTCTCAAAATAAAAAAGCAAACTCCAGTTTTGAGCGTAATTATTATTAGAAGTAGATAATTGTACTTATAATTATATTATACGATCAAGTATTTTCCTGCTTTCAAGAACAGTACCTAATTTCAGTTGGCCAGAGAATTCAATATTAAATTACTTTGGTAATTGCTTTTTATAATAAACGGCTACACTGAATTAGACGAGGAAAAAAGTCTTGATATACATTTTTATAAGTTCTTCTCGTGAAAAGGAAGTTCTCAGTCAGATACAATGTCGTTGGGCTAACAAGTTTTATATGTAAAAGATTTTCTGCTTAATTACCGTAACTTTCACACAGTGCAAAACGCATTATGCACACAAGCGCCAGGTAACAAAAAGTATAAGAGGATTACTTCTTTCTCTCGTTTATACGCGCAAATGAATTTTCATGTCTATTTACTTCCAATAACGTCGAACAAAAGCTTGAAATTTAATAAAACGATAGTCTGCATCGAAGCGGAGATTTTACCCCGTAGTGCATTTGCATCGTAAGTACTAGGTAACTTGAAAAAGATTATTAGGCGGTGCACTCACTTGCGAAGAGTAACGCCGCGGTGCGCGCAGCGATGGAAGCGGTATGTGGCCGCGTGTCCTAAGCGTGTTTTACATTATGTTATCATGAAAATTCCATTCGTTCACGTATTATTATGTTCTAGTTGAAACTTGATTTTCACAAAATTACATATAATGTACAATGACTTTATGAGGTCACGAACACTGTTGAACTTAAAATAAAATTGCCGGCTTTGTCAAAGGCATTGTGCCGGGCGGCGCTTTTGAGGTACCTATGAATCAAATAAAATTGTTATTGCGGTTTTAAAAAAAACTAAACTGAATTTCATGCGGTTTTCTTTAACAGAAAGAGGGCTTCATAGGCTACATTGATATAGGAAGTGGTGAAGGGCGGGCGTTTTTGGGGCTGTCTCGTGTAATTTTGACGTTCGAAAAGTGCTGTTTTCAGCCTACTTCGTATTTGATTTTGATTCATACTCACATAAAAATTGCAGCGCGGCCGCGCCACGCGACACAGCGCGCTTCAGTGTGTTAATCGCCTTACAGTTCTTTGAAAGACTTTCAAGATTTTCTTTTATGTTCTTTGCTTCTTAGATGTCTGTGTCTGTTACTTTTTGCAATACATATGTGGATCGGAAAACATGTTTTTGCCTTCGGAAACGTAATTCGCTTCTTTGAAGATGCAATGTGAAGCGGCAAATATTTTGCATTTCTAGTCGATGTGTTTATAAGAAAGAAAAATAAATCAGTCAATAATAGGATAGTTATTGCGTTTGGTTGGCATTATTTTGAGTAGGTGTAGGTGTCTTTCGTGTGGGTGAGTAGCTGCAGAAACTGTCATTCTTTATTTCTTTATACAAAAATGATCACGTTAGCTGTTTCCCTGGAGTTTGGAGTACCTATGTAGGAGTATTCCTGTGGGTGTATGGAGTACGTAGGAATCGTTCGTGTGGGTGAGTGTTTCAAGACTAAATAGTAGCTAGCACCTGTCACTCTTCAGTTCGTCTTACAAAATTGAACACTAAGGCCCGGCGCCCATTATCGGCATCGGCATGACTGAGGATTTTAGGTGGCAAATAGCAATATACATTAACATAATGACAATAAAGTTGAAATTTCCGATATATATGGTCGTAATAACAAAAATATCGCTTCGGCATGCTTGAGGCTGCTGTATCGGCAAGACGCCTCGTCATCCCTAAGAACGTTGCAGCATGCCAAAGCATAGTTTCCGACAGTGTGCGCTTGCATGTAAGATGCCGAAGGATCCTGTTCCTTGCCGATGCCGATAATGGGCGCTGGGCCTTAGGTCGTTTAGCACTAGCTGTTCCCCACTGTTTCACCCGCACCCGAAACAAAAGTCTACCTGACTTAGGTTCAAGCTATACCACAGCCAAGTTAGTCAGTTTATTCAAAATTCTTTCAATAAACCCAAAGTTTTCCCAAGAAAAAGTGACAAATACCCATGTTTATGGCGAAAACCTTAAAATTCTTAAACTTTTCAGCATATTATTACTTATCATACATTTTCTAAAGCATTTTAAGCTTCACTACAGCTCTTATATCTACAATACTTATGAAACGTATAAACCATTCGTTTGTGCAATACACTCGCATCTCAAACGACAAAATGGCACTTCTTTTCTGTTTGTTCGCCTATAACGAGTTGTTGCTAAGCTACCTATGAACTTCTTGCATAGCCTAACGCTGAATAAGTATGATTCAGTGAGCTGAACGCTGCTGAAAGGAGATTGCATGCTGTTGTGAGAAAAACGTGTAAATCGATACTAGTATTATAAAGCTGAAGAGTTTGTTTGCTTGTTTAATCGCGCTAATCTCAGGAACTACTGGTCCAATACTTGAATAATTCTTTCACTGTTGGATAGCTCATTTATCGAGAAAGGCTTTAGGCTACTTTTTATCCGGGTGCGCGGAGTAGTTCCCACGGGAAGCGGGTGAAACCGCTGGCAGAAGATAGTTAAGTATCTAAATATAAATCTTTGTTAAGAATGAACGTGAGTTCAAAATATCTTGAAGACGTGTTAAGGCAAGGTACTGTACAGAGACGCTTTTTATTTCTTCTGAAATAAGATAGGTATCATCAAATCTAAAACAACTAAACGTTTGTAACGATTGAAAAGAATGGTACAGATGTGCCGCTTTTTTGCTCGACTTGGCGGGAGCACTACCGTGCCCCCGTTTAATTTGCTAAAATAACATAATTTATAACATTTCAAAATACATTTTACTAAGTTATTAGAGTTCATTTTGATATCGATATATATATTTCGTACGGTACTTAATGACACAACAAAACAGTTTGTTCCGAGAACTACTCTAAATGCAACATGGAAAACATCACTGCACAATATTATCATTAACACTGATTCATAGACATTTCGCACTAATAATGTAGGTAATTATAATATTCCAATTTCATGTATTATGCATTCACGATAATAAACTGACCTGAACATTGAACCTAGATGTATCAAATAATGGAATTATTAACATGAATCAGTAGTGAGAATTGATGAATATCAGAAGTCAAAGGTTTATAGATTTTTTTGCATAGTAATCTTCTATACATAATATGGATAAAAATCAAAGTCCTGACTCATTTACTGACTCCTCAACGCAGAGCCCAAACCCGTGAACCTATAAAACTGAAATTTTGCACAGAGGTTCATCTTAAGACTGTCACCTAAGATAAGAAAAGATTTCCCGAAATTAAAACGGGATTTTAAGTTTTACGCGAGCGACGCCGCTGGCAGAAGCTAGTCATTAAATAAGATTCCTTAGGATATAAGCGGGCAAACCGACATCATCCTGCCCCAATTGCTAACCTCACTTGCCCGTGGTGAATCTTGCTGAAAAATTGACGAGGCTCTGATGCACTGGTGGTGGTATAACCACAGTACCCAGTGCGATATTGACTGCAACTCGGAGATGAGCAGCAGCATCTTCGAGCAAAAAAATATTCTACATTGCGCTTGCCAACATGCATGCCGAGAGCGGTGGATATCGGTCATTCCCCCCAGCGCATGGGAAGGTAGCAGTCCAAAAGTGGGTGAGTTAGGCTGTAACGATGACAACGATTCCTTCGGGACCAGAGCGAAGCAAAGGGAATGATAAACTCTGTTTACTGAAACAATCGCGGCTTTCAGTTAACTATTACGGTTAAAAAAACTAATAGGTACCTAGTTCAATTTGTCAAATTTCACCAATCGAACATTAACCTTCCACTATTGTGATAAGGTTGAAAATCTATTGAAAATATATGACAGATGTGCTGGCGTCTGTAGGTACAGTCGACAGCAAGTCAGTGTACCCAAAATCTGTCATATCTGTCAAATTACACCAATCGAACATTAACCTTCCACTATTGCGATAAGGTTGAAAATCGATCGCAAAAATTTGACAGATTTGTGTACACTGACTTGCTGTCGACTGTACATGCATGATTAGGAAGTGGAAATATGTGGCATACTTATTCCATTAATGACCTTCCTACTTTAAGATGTCAAAGTATTTCCTTATTTACCGACACTATTTCCTTGATGAGAAATAAACGACTAGGAAAATGCCCAGGACGAAAATATTAATATTACGACCAATTTTGTCCTGTATGATATAATGCGTGTGTCATGTCATACTTACAAATATGGTAAGTATGAGGAAGAAAATTTTATAGGTCTTTACATGAACTCATACTATATTTTATTCATATTAGGTATATGTATGTGATGGATTATTTAGAGACTCGAGCATTGGCAATTATGTTGAATGACGACTATTGGCATGTAAATCAATAAAGGTTCGCCGTCCCTGGCCTACACTTCAGGATCTACAAAAACGTCGAAAAAGTCGACTAAAATTATTAAGAAACTATAAGTCAGTAATAATATCCCTCTGAAATTCTATCCGAGTCTTTTATACATAAAAGGCAAACAAAATCTGTTAGAAAACCGTTGGAATTCTGAAGATAATACATTTTCCACGAATTGGAGGAAGCATGTGGGACATAATAACTATTAAAAATAAATTACCTACAAGGAAAACGAAACAATTGCTATCATATATAATTTCAAAGGAAAAAATACACTACATACTTTATCTCTATTTTTATGTACCTACATACTTAGGTACTTAGTGATATGACACACATGTATTCAGATTTCTCTTTCCTTTTTATCAAGATTTCTCTGCGATAGAAAAATAAAACATGATTTAGGCTTTAAACTTTTTTCTTTGGTTTTTTGATCTATAATACCTAAGTATAAAATTATTTAATTTTGTATTTGTCTTTAGTATGGGACGCGACTTGCGTCGATACTCTTGCACCATCTCACCTTCCCAGCTCGGCGCGATGTGCTGGTTCCGCTGCTGCGGCTGCATAAAACCTCAAACGGCGCAAATATAGTACCCTCGTAGGCAACTATACCTTTGAGCCGTTTGGGATTGAAACTCTCGGGCTTGGTGTAAAAGAGCCCTCCTAATTTTTAGAATTTAGCTAAGCTCCTTGCTGACACTTCAAGTGACCCAAGAGCTGGTTCGTTTCTCTTTTTGAAAAAAAAACTGGATAGACTTTAATGAAACTTGGCACTCTCTTCTTTTATAAATACATCAGCCTGTAACTGTTCTGTCTGTCGGACTGTCAGACCTTTATACTTTTCATCTCAACCGGCCTAGCCGTTCCACCGTGCCAGAATGAAAGACGCAATCACATTCACGTGACAGCAACAGCGGTACAGAGGTATCACTAATATTAGTAGAGGTATATAGCATTAGAGGAAATTGGGTATCATAGCTCGTTTGACATCAAGCTACTTGTCCAGCGTGCTCAATTGTGGGTTCAATTGTACCCGATGAATCTATTCTATGTTACAGACAGTAGGTCAACCTACCCGAATCTGTTAAATTTTACCAATCGAACATTATTGAGGAAATTTGACAGATTGTGGTAACTTGATTGCTGTCGTACGTACTGTACGTAGTATTACTGTTGCACTTTAACGGCCGTTCCCAATAACCTATCTAACTCTGGATTTGCCTACCAGAGATAGGAATTTGACATTACTTGTATGGGGCTAATGTCAAAATTCTATCACTAGTAAGCAAATCCAGAGATAGACATAATATTGATTTCCGCAGTAAGTTACATTATAACACCAGATAGGGCTGTTTAAGTGTAATGGTGAAACTGTAGATACGTCATTGAAAAAGTTATTCTTATTTATTCATTGTAATCTTGCGTTAATGGGTGCCTAAGAAAACTTGTTTTGTAAAAAAAAACAAATTGGCATTAATATTCTAAAACGAATCAAAATAATGATCTCTAAAACTGTAGATTACCTTGCACAGAGGAAGAACTAGAACAACTAACCTAAAATGAAGCCTATTCTCATAAATAAATAAAACGTCATAGGAAATTCAGACCATCAATCACAAGGATAAATCAAACAGGAAAACTATAATAATTACCTAATTTGTGATTTATCTTAATTGTACCACAAGAGGGAAAAATGTTAACGAATATGAAATTAATACTATCCTTGTTTTATATGCTTTCTACGTCATTGATATGTAGTACAGTCATCATCTCAAGTGTTGGATTAGTTGGAGATTCGAGGATACTGCATGGCTTTTTTTCTGTCGATGGAAAATCATCAGAAGACCTCTCCTGCTGTGACAGCATGAGGGAGTGTCAGACGTTTAGTGACTTAAATCCACCGTGTTGCTTCTTGAGCCCTTTGAGTACCTGGGCCGCAATAACTCTTTCGAACAAACCCGCAGCCCTGATTGGAAAACCTCAACTTTTAAATGCTAAAGTAACTCTTCGTGTCTGTCTGTCACGCCAAAACTACAGTATTGATTTGAATTTTTAGTAGATACACATTCTAGAAAAACAAAATAGGCTTAAGAAAGGACATATTACACTATTTTTATCCAGATTTAGGAAATCGTTCCAATCGTTCGTCATCATACGAATAGAACTGCGGAGAACAGCTAAATTAAGGATAACGAATAAAAGTGTGGCTTCGTAACGGAATTCTATGACACATACAACTAATAATCTTAGATTAATTCTAAGAAATGTCGATAAAAACATGACGCGATATTGCATGAATGGCATTTTTCACCCACTAATACGTATTATCTTCTACTATCATTATCTCACAACTATAATTGTGACTAACAGGGAAAATAAAGTTATTTTCACAACTTACAGAGATTACATAGATAAGATAGCAAAACCATAGATTGCAGAAATCAAGATCGATTGATAAGGAAGGCGCCATTTTTAACTTCCTCAAACGAGACGTCATATGCACACTCATCGGTGACTAGGTATACCCGACTTCAAAACCCGTCTAAGTGGATGAAAAGCAAAATATGTTACGGGCATTGAATAGACCCAATCAAAGGGTTTGGTCTTTTTCAAGTTGCAGGTCCATTTTCGACTATTTCACCGATGTTCTATCTGTATACATAAAGGCCAGACCTTCGTACCTACTGCTCAAAGGAAGGACCTAATATACTTACATGGTATATGCGCGCTTATGTGTAACCAAACAATCAATGGTGTTGTCACAACGGCTGATTTGTATCAGCTTGGAAATAATTATCTTACAATTAATCCTATTTCGACGCCTTAAAATGCAATCTCGTAGAGACATAACTTTTCAGAAAGAAGATACTTACCTACAGGTGTTCTTTGCGAAGTTTTATATTCCTAAAAAAAAATTGGAAAATAATGAATTTCCGAGGTTTTCACTCTATTTGCAATTTTGCAACAATGTCATTGGTACTCAAGCCCCTTAGTGTCATGATATGTACTCAAGTCTGACACAGTATTTATGATTTCAATGTTACGTAAACCGTAAACACTTTTCACGAACTTCCTCAGCGAGTACTCGGGAAAGTTAATCAGAGCCAGTGAGGAAGCAAGGCTATTGTAGTTGGCTGAAGTGCCCCTCCACACTCTTCGTGTTCGCCAAACCTCGGCCAACTTTGTGAGTAGTCTGGAGGACTCTTTAATTCCACTGCTTAACGAGAACGAAGCCTAACAGGCTATTTATGATTTGGATATAATCTATACTTATCTATACTTTACTAATAATATTATAAAGAGGAAAACTTTGTTTGTTTGGTTGTAATGAATAGGCTCAAAAACTACTGGACGGATTTTAAAAATTCTTCAACCATTCGAAAGCTACATTATCTACGAGTGACATAGGCTATGTTTTATCCGGGTACGGGCAGTAATTCCCACGGGATGCGAGTGAAACCGCGGGAAAACGGCTACCTAGTGATGAATATAGAAAATGCTTTTGNTTTGTTTGGTTGTAATGAATAGGCTCAAAAACTACTGGACCGATTTTAAAAATTCTTTCACCATTCGAAAGCTACATTATCCACGAGTGACATAGGCTATGTTTTATCCGGGTACGGGCAGTAATTCCCACGGGATGCGAGTGAAACCGCGGGAAAACGGCTACCTAGTGATGAATATAGAAAATGCTTTTGTCATACCTCGTGGTAGAAGATTTTTCTTCTAATATTACTTTATTGTATTTTAATACAATTAATGTTCGTCTTTGTGGAGAAATTGTGTGAATTCACTCGGAAATCAATTTGCGGAGTTTAATTTCATGCTTCGAAAAATATCTTATTTCGTACGCTTTTGTTAACAAAAGGGTCTTTTTTGGGGTTTTCTAGTACCTACGTATATTTTTGTAATGAAGTAATTTAATTAGAACTTGTTTTGTTTATGTTTCCTTTATAGCTTTACTTGATTAATGTTTGATAATGGCTTCTTCAAAAGGACAAAACAAACAAAGGGATTAATAAATTGTAGAGCTCAGGATTAACTAAAATATTTTAGACTAGGGGCTTCTCAGAACTAAATAGGTACCTCAATATTCATTTTTGTACGCAAATTACGCAATAACACTTTCACACAAACTATGAGTGTGTTTATCCGTTACTTCTTCACGCGCAAACGACTGGAAGGGGTTTCATGAAACTTGGTATTAATATAGCTTAGAAATCAGAATACCATATAGGCTACTCTTTATGCGGGTGTGGAAAGTAGGCTAGTTCCCTCAGAAAGCCGGTGAAACTGCTGGCTGAAGAGTTTGCTTGTTTGAACGCGCTAATCTCAGGAACTACTAGCCCGATTTGAAAAATTCTTTCAGTGTTGTATACCCCATTTATCGAGGAAGGCTATAGGTTACTTGTTATCTGAGTGCGCCGAATAGTTCCCACTGGACGCGAGTGAAACCGCTGGCAAAAGCTAATAAGAGACAAAGGTTAACCAAAGCCATTTATTTCAACCATGCAAAAGTGATGTATAGATATATATTAAGTAATCTGTGTATTAAATTAACAATTTAATAAATTTTCATTTAAACGCTGCTTAAAATGCTAGCCTTTAAAAGATCCACGTACGTTATACAAAAACCCCATGCTTTTGCGTGGGTCAGGCTGGTAAATACGTACATACATTAATAGGTCATATACGTCACTAAGAATATTTTATAAGAGGAAGGATGTAAAGAAAGGATGTTGCAAGGCCATATAATTAATAAGGCTTGACTCACTGACTTTTTCCTGACTCCGTTCTGGTTTAAGAGAGATGGAAGTATGACAGCATCCGTTCTTCGAATAACAATCCTTATAACGACAGTAAATTTCGTACATTATAGTACTGTAGCTATAAAGTGACAAGGTAGGCGTTCTAAGGTAAAATATATATTTTAAGATAATCCAGCAATGAGCGAAGGTGATGAGGAAATTGACGAAGGAAAAGCAATTAAATATTCTAAGAATACAGCAGCCTAAGGATATCTTTTCGCACGTGACGAAGCAATGACGATTCAATTGATGTCATTGCCGATGCTGACGACAATACGCATGCAGGATATTTCCCGTACGTAAAAGATAAAGTAGGTCGCAATTACGACATAAAAGGTAGAACATGGCTGAGTTCCAAACGCGACTTTCTAAAGATGAAACACGCAGATATGGAAATGTACAATTCTGGGGAGATTGAAATAAACATTAAGCTTGATAAATAATTTACTGATGTTCTCGGTAACATTCGTGCGGTGTAAACGTGGAGGGTGCGCAAGCGCAGACATCTGTGCGCGCAGATTGCACTGCGTAAATGCCGTCTGTAGAGTGTAGTCGGGATCGAGAGGATTGGCGTAATATGTGGTTAAAGAATTATATATTTTTCTATGCAATTCAAATATGTTATGTTTCTGCTGGGGCTGCGAGATTGTTTGAAAGAATTACCGCGGCACTGGCACACTCTTATAGGTTTAGCCAGTAAGAGTCTGATACTCCTTCACGCTACACCCACACCTGGTTGGGTCATCTGATGATTTCCCAAAACAAAAAATAACAGTCCTAACAACCAGTTTCATAGGTTCTTGATAGAGCTTTAGACAGCTGTTTGACAGATCATGCCATAGAAAAGTAATTAAAATTAAAAATATTTTTATGGCTCTATTTGTCAGATTGCTATGTAAAGTTTTATCTGAAACTGGTTGTTAGTAAATTATCGTCTCTTTCCCACTATGAATCTCCCCTAAAATTTGAATTAGGCAAAATAGACCCTATCTGCAGGATACCCGGGCATTTTTGTGAATAACATGGTGAACAGAGAAGATAGAAATCACCATACCATCGTTAAACGTAAATGATATAAAATCACGTATTTCCTACGAGATTTACTTAACCGCCAGTATCAAACTCACACAAATTTCATTCCCCGAAGTGCAGAGGAAACAATACAAGAACGACGTATGTATGCCTTTTCACTGCGCTCGCTGTAGAAAGCCTGCGTTTGCGCCGGTGCGAGCGTTCGCGGAACAGCCGGCCGTACAATGACGACCCAGCTGTGCTTTCCTGGTACGACTCGCTACCGACTGCCACGACCAAAGGCGTGTACAGTATACCCACTGTATTTTGAGTGATGAATTATTGTGAACTTCTTGAGTGTGTTCATCGTGGTAGTTCTTTTTTTTTGGGCAACACTAACACTATTTGGGAAAAGACTAGATATGATTATATCATTTAATTCGGCAAATATTGTAACTGTATACGTTGGCAATGGCAAAAAGTCGATAAGTTGCTTTTTATTCTGCAGCAAGAAGTACCTAGTTCCCCCCTTCCAGTTCCACCCTTGGGATGCAGTCAGGCTTATATCGGCTATTAAATTCTTACACATTGTAGGTACTAGATATTAGAATTATACGTATTAGTAATAATGCAAAGTCCATTTCATTTACCCCTTTATTAACTGAATAAGAATATCCTACACTGCTGTATTACGTATAGATAACATCCATAATATCTACCTGAGAAGATATTTTTAGCTTTCAGCTTCGGGCTTTCAGGTTAAGCTGGTATATTAGAGTTGAATTCTAGCATCTACACAATTCTTCTGAAGCCAGTCTATGAAGCTTTGGATAAATATGTAAGCTAAAAATATTCTGTTGCATTCTATTTTTATGTCGATGCCAAAGTCGATTCTACTCAATTCTGCAAAGGAAACAAACTGTCTTCTCTGAAAGTAGGTAGATACTAGATCGGTCAAGTCGTTATAAAATACCAGCATTGCTTATTTTTTCACACAAGCAGTTAGATGCTTCAATCGTCTTTTAAAATAGAGTGGCATGACACTTTTTTGCTAGCCTATTATGTCCCATTGCTGGGCAAAGGCCATCCCATATATCAGTTAGAAGATATTAAAAATGCACAAGTATTCGAAACTTGTATTTTAGCTCGTTAATCGTCAAGGGTGTACCTTCTGCCTACATTTATCGGGCTCAAATGCACATCTTGTTTGTTTTTACGGCATTACGATGAAGTCGTTTGACTTGAATATTCTATATTTCCATTTAGCTCAACAAAAATGTGATGACACGCATCAGTAAACGATTTCCAGACAATATAATGTAATGGTCTCACGGCCAATGGACCATAGCGCGACTGCTGGGTACCACGCCTTCCAAGGAAAACATTTTCTTACGATTTCAGGAAATTTATAATAGACAAGTATCTGTACTTATATAATAAAGAGGAATCATTTTTTATTTGTTTGTTTACACCCCAAAGGTTCCGAAACTACAGGACCAATTTGAAAAATTCTTTCACTGTTGGGAAGCTATTATCACCACTATCAAAATTGGCTATATATTTTGTCCGGGTACGGGCTGTACTTAGTTCCTACGAAACGCGAATTAAATAGCTGAGCAGACGCGAATGAAATATCTGGAAACAGCTAGTGTATTGCACAGACCTACAACTAATATAATTTATAAATTGTCTTATGTATAAAAATAGTTGTTTCTAAAAATTAGTCTTGATGTTTTCTTACATACCAATAAATGAGTAGGAGCCATTTCTAGCTACGAGTGTCCACTTAAGAGAATTACTGAGTTATGACGCAGCAACAACAACAGCCAAATATTCAAAGAAAACAACTGTAATAACGACTTCAATGAATTGCGTTCAAAACATATCGGTTACGAGAATCGAGTTGTTCCGATTTATAAATGAAATGAATTCGTTAGTGCGCACCGTCTGTCTGACTGTTCATTTCGATGGCTCTTAATTATTATATTGTCGAAATAAATATAAGTAGTTGTATTGGAAGAGAATAATGAAATACATAGTGGCTTTGTTAAAGTATCAAAGAGTGTGGGAGTCAAGAACGTAGCCACAGTAACAATAAGCCTATCCAAGTATACTTTTGTAAGTAGATGTATTTCAAACAATACTTACAAATGATTAAGGAAAAGAAACCTTGATTAAAAACTCCGAAATGGAAACTCCTGATGAATAGCATTTTCTCCTTAGAGTACCTACCTCTATCGAGCCGTGAATGGAAAAAAAACGATAAGTACAAAACGTGCAACAAATGAAAAGTAAGTTTCCTTTGTCAAGTGCTGGTTCTAATTAGCTATTGTTCAGCGCCATATTTTCGTTCAGCATTCAAATTTCAAGGGCAAAGACGTAAATATCATCGAGACGTATATGAGATGGCTGTAAATATAAATAGAGATTCTCGGAAATTTAATTAAACTGTTTTATTTTGATCGCTAACTCGCGTCGCGCGGTGGCGCCGGCCAATGCGACGCAATTAGACGCGCGCGTTTTGCGTAAGTTTTTTGAGCAGAACGAAGCTTGGAGAATTAAACCAACTGGAGAGGACATCTTCCAAATCCTTCGGCGTGCTAAAAGTACGAGAGTGTCGCCACTTAAACTCACATGAACATCAAGTTTGTTTTGTACCCAAAGTCTACAAGGTCCATTTGTCCGTCACCAGGCTGTACCTATGTCAAGAAAGAACGGTTTGTTCATAGATGATGCATTATGGTTTCCGCTATAACAACAAATACTGAAAACTAGAATAAAATAAACCTTTTTGGGGGGATCCCATACACCAAACCCTGCGTGCGCGAGTCCGTCTAGTACTTGGACGGATTTCTATGAGTGCATGCGTAAAGTTGTGATGCTTTTGCGATAATTTGCGGTCCCTGTTGGTTAAATGATCTATGTAACGAACCGTGAATCATTGTTAAGAAGCATGTGACAACTCGTCACACGTAGGTGTCTGTTATTTTGGCACGTGACGTATTGCCGCGCGTCACGACGTCACGATTTTTTAACAAACTTACGATGTGCGGATGTTATTTTTTTGCTGTTGTTTTGTTTTTGTTTACGCTAGCTTTGTTTTACATTAGAAAACGTACCTAAATTAGATATTAATTCAATGAATTGCGTAATAATTTAACCTTTGACAAATAACTCTTCTGTTCTTACTGAGAAAGCTATGTAAATTATTTGAATATAATATCAGATAAGTATTATCTATTACTCGGTAATCTTACATCAAAGGGCTGGATCTTAGTACAAGGGATGTATTCCCGGTAACAGAAGCTTCATTTCATTAGTTAAATTAGCTCTCAGGAGCAGAACTGTCGCCTTGTGATTATGTACCTAGCTGTTTTACAATTTCAACAAGATCGGATAGACTGACAGGCAGACAAGCATATTATTATGTCCGTTCATGTAAATTAAATGTTAATGTTAGGTACCTATTAGTTGCTGGCACAAAATTCGAAGAATTATAAAATCCGCAGACAGCAAAATAAAGCAATTTACATACCTTATAATCAATTAGTTATGTAACGTTATTATTGTTACACTGAATGCCAAGTTTTAGTTCTAAGAAATGTTTTTTTGAGACGTATTTTGTTTATGTTTCTAATGAAGCGGATATTTTTTTTAGCAGTTAGATTAGTTTTCTTTTTAACTGTTTATAATAATATATTTTCTTATATTATCTTATATAATATCTCTTATATTATCAGTGTTTAGAAACCGGTTTTCTGCATCAATGGATCGGCTAGTCAGCTGGATTTCAAGGCATACTGTTTTATTCTTACTTATAAGACTAATAAACTCTGGTCGAAGGATTTATATTAGAACTTTAGCTTGGGAAACATAAGTAATTGATCCGAGTTCCCTCGAGATGCAAATAATCTGCAAGAAAAAGTTGGTAATAAATTGAAAATCGCTCTACTGAATGCAAACTAAGAACTAATTCCCTTCGAGTATTGCAGTAACAATTTCATAGTGTAACTAACTAACATTTCCGATTGCTCTCAATATCAAAGTATTGGAGTATCAATTAATTAACGTTCCGGGAAATAATCAGGCCTGTCATAGTTTACTCGACTGTTTGAAATTGCTGGCTTGCTTCAGTGCCCACCAGTTCAGTGTGTTGAGCTACAGACAACAGCAGGTCAACCTACCCCTATCTGTCAAATTTTACCAATCGTACATTAACCTTCCACTATTGTTATACCTAAGGTTGAAAATCTATTACAGAAATTTGACAGATTGTCGTCTGTACAGACGGCAACACGTCAAACTACCACAATCTGTCTTTCTTCAATAGATTTTCAACCGTATCACAACAGTGGAAGGTTTGATAAATTTTAACAGTTTCTGGTAGTTTGACCAGCTGTCGTCTGTACCGCCCCTATTAGGTGAAATTAGCTATTAAGGCCTTTTTGCTGCGTTTAAGTACAGACAGCTATGCGTGTTGTATTCAAGTACATACTTATTCTTTGTTAATTGACAATTGACGCAGAACGACCAATTGCTTGTTTTTTTCCATAATAATGTTTACTTACATAACATGTGTTTTGTACTTTTTCCGATAATAATGTCGTTAGGACGAGTAGACAGGTAGTTAACCTTTTAAATGAAATTAACTTATGTAACTAAACTCTTAAGTCAAAAATAAAAGAATAATATAGTTACCTAAGTAATACCTAGAATGCTTGCTTATTAACAAATGTTTTAATTAAATTAAATACAATTTTTATTCCACAAATTCTGTGTATTTTGCGAATTCGATGCTTTGCGAACAAGGCGTACTTACTGCGAATTATGGCTTTCTAAGAAATAAACTACATATTAGAAAAATTACCTATTCTACATTCTACGAATAGAGTTTTAGGTTATTTTTTTAACTGAAACAAAACATAAATTTAGTACCTACAATATAATAGTTTATTGTTTTCAGATTCAGATTTTATCAGCCTTATATATAACTAGCTTCTGCTAGCGGTTTCACCCGCGTTCCATGGGAACTACCCGGCGCACCCGGATAAAAAGTAGCATTTAGCCTTCCTCTATAAATGGGCTATCTGACACTGAGAGAATTTTTCAAATCGGACCAGTAGTTCCTGAGATTAGCGAGTTCAAACAAACAAACTCTTCAGCTTTATAATATTAGTAAGTAAGGTGCATTGGGGCTATTTCGAAAATGGGTATATTCCGAAAGTTGAAAATATCTACCAAACGCTGCCATATTTTCCTGCTAGCAACATAAGGCAAAGCGCCATCTTAGGTTTACTTGTCGCAACAGACGTCGCGAGTCACTCGCGCCAACATCACGTGAGTGTAGTAAAATTTATCGAGACAAGTGATTTCGCGCCAATTTTCGCTATTTCGTAATTACCCCAAGACCTTTTTCTCCGAATTCTGGTAAGTTATTTTAATGGTTGTTTGTTTTTATGATAGGTTTTTGTTTTGTGCTTAATTGTAATAGAAATATAAGGTTCAAACAGTCTTTTTAATTTTTTTTCTGAATAACCCCTCCGGGTTTATTTCGATAGATTATTTCGCAATAACCCCACTTACGTTTTCCTACTATAATTGACAGTAGTTCTCAAACTGTATCGTTTTTAGGGTTCCGTACCCAAAGGGTAAAACGGGACCCTATTACCCTTTCCTAATCTGTGCTATTACTAAGACTCCGTTGTCTGTCTGTCTGTCTGTGNTACGAAATCAATCTGCTTTCGATTGTTACACATTGCACTCCAACTCTTGGTCAGCATTCTATAACTGTATTGACATCTTGTAACATGTGCTCACTAGCAACTGCATCAGCAGTACGAGTATACGAGTTTTTCCTCTGCATCAACATCAGGAAGCCATTATGCGAATAAAGCAGTGATTAGTGGGCAAGGTCATCCATCCCACTTCTGATGTCGAAGCATCAGAAGGGGCCTCGTAGCAATATTGGCTGTCGCCATCCATTGTGAGCGTTGTGTTGGTATGAATTTGAAAATAACAGCACAATTGAGTTGTACAACGAGTTATTATTCACTGTTTTACAATGTTACACAAAATCACACAATTAACAAGATTGAACTTTATAATGAGCCAATAGGTTAGCGCATATGCACCTCGTTTTCACGTCAGCTGTCCAACGAATGACGGCTGGCATCACTCGAAGTGATACCCACTACTCTATTCGGGGTTACCCGCTCATAAATTTAAATACCATCGATAACATCATGAAAACTCAAACATCATTAAAAGCGATCCATAATCATCGCGCCGTCATATTATATTATATAATAAAATACAATCATTTTTCGGGCAATAAAAAATAACTTTGTTTTTCATACAAATACAGGGTGTCCCAAAACTCAACGATAATCTGAGACCGGATGAAAGGCCAAGTTATACCAGTCCTGGGAAAAATAAAAAAAGAAATCCATATCACTATCAGTTCAGCGATAATAGACATTTTTTGTAACTCAACTTATTTTATTAAATTAATAATGTTTTTTGCATTAATTTGTAGTTGTGACTAATATCATCGTTAATGAAGATCAGAACATTAAAAAAATTACAGCGAAATTGTGACATTGGTGATCACAGGACTTGAAAACGCGACCAAGGGTGTCGAATTTCAACTTTTAAAAAAATGTATGTTTTTTTTATTTTTCCCAGGACTGGTATAACTTGGTCTTTCATCCGGTCTAAGATTATCGTTGAGTTTTGGGACACCCTGTATATGAATAACAAAGTTAAAATTTGCGGTTTCACGTTTATTGTATGGTGACCCCCCTTAATATTTTTTATTTTATTTTTAGTATTTGTTATTATAGCGGCAACGGAAATACGTCATTTGTGAAGATTTCAGCTTTCTAGCTATCACGGTTTATCAGATACAGCCCGGAGACAGACAGACAGACGACGTAGTTTTAGTAATAGGGTCCCGTTTTACCCTTTGGGTCCGGAACCCTAAAAATAACATATATATATATACAACATACAATAAACGTGTGAAACTGCAAATTATTACTTTGTTATTCATATATTTGTATGAAAAACAAAGTTATTTTTTGCTGCCGAA
>NWSH02000019.1:10677016-10689977 GCA_002382865.2 Heliothis virescens
GGAGAAAAGTTATTGCAAAAATATATGTTGATCCCTAGACACTTTTGATGTGTGTATTTCTTGCGCTAAATACCTCTTTTGAACAATCATAACCCGCAATGCCCTACTTTGCTGTGAATCACGCTTAAGATTATATCTAGTATACTACATTCCCGGAAGAACTAATCTCCGGATAGTAATCAATAATCACAGGATAAACATGGCGGACTCTACAACAAAACAATAACTTAATTTATCTTACTCAGAACAAGTTAATATTATCTTTTCATAAGCTGCAGAATCATAGCACTTCACAACAATAAATAGTAATTGATATGAAATAAATAAAGATTCCTTAGGTAACAACAAAAGTCGTTTATTTGCTTTTGTTATTCCGCTTAGAGCTCCTTCAACGTTTATAATTTTATTAGCTTCTGCCAGCGGTTTCACCCGCGTCCCGTGGGAACTACTCGGCGCATTCGGATAAAAAGTAGCCTATAGCCTTCCTCGATAAATGGGCTATCTAACACTGAAAGAAATTTCAAATAGGACCAGTAGTAGTTCCTGAGATTAGCGCGTTCAAACAAACAGACANTTATTAGCTTCTGCCAGCGGTTTCACCCGCGTCCCGTGGGAACTACTCGGCGCATTCGGATAAAAAGTAGCCTATAGCCTTCCTCGATAAATGGGCTATCTAACACTGAAAGAAATTTTCAAATCGGACCAGTGATTCTTGAGATTAGCGCGTTTAAACAAACAAACAAACTCTTCAGCTTTATTATATTAGTATAGATGTTCTTTCGATTTTCCAACATATCGTAATTCATGAAGTGCCGAATAACAAGTTAACGGAACTATTCCTGCATGAATTTGGCAGTTTCATGTATAATGTATTCTCCGTGTTACACCTGATACCATCGGGATTCCAAGTTTCTTGGTAGCTTGTATGTGTCTCTTTGATATGCAAATGGCTGCCTTTGTGAAACTGAGTAAGTCATAGCAATGTCAGAATTCCACGATATAGGCAGCGACCTCAATCAGAATGCTGACGAATTTACCCATTGAAGATAAAGTGTCACCAAATTCACACATATTCTACATTTCAAAACAAAGAAAACAACTGAGACGTTTAAATTCATCTAGCCGTAAATGCCTACTTATGGAAATAAGTCTCTACGCAATTTTATAAGGTTGTTTTTACGTCACTGTTGCGATTCGGCGCGTATACGAGTAGTTGCATCGGGTGCAACAGCTCTAAGCAAAGAAATTCAAGACAATGCTAGTATACGTTTAATGTTTTTGGCTCAAGGGCCACTTTTTCTTTCTCCTCCGTGAATTCACCTAATGGATATGAGATTATGTAAGGTGAGATATTTATTTAGAAGTACTGAAACAGTTCAATGGTAAAGTCACATTCAAGAGTTGTCAGCCCCTGCCGTTAGGGTGGGTGCGTGAGTAGCGTGTAGTGGCCGCGGCAACGGTTCTTGTAAGCGCGCCGGATGCGGGCAATCGAGGCAATTTGCCGCGCTTCCATTGCACGCTCGCCGCGCAACCGACGCGTCTGTAAACAGCCTTAACTGATTGTCTGCTGTCATTACACACTTTGTGTTGGATCGGTGGTGTTGCGTGCAGCAAGTAGTATTCGATGGTTTTATCTATACTAATATTATAAAGCTGAAGAATTTGTTTGTTTGTTTGAACGCGCTAATCTCAGGTTCGATTTGAAAAATTATTTCCGTGTTAAATAGCCCATTTATCCGAGGAAGGCTATAGGCTACTTTTTATCCGGGTGCGCGCAGTAGTTCCCATGGGAAAGCGGGTGAAACCGCTGGCGGACGCTAGCATTGTCTATAGTGAGTAGGCTATATTGAGGTACTATGCCGCACCTACTATTCCACTGTATTTTTTTTCATATTGTAATGTTACTATTGCAGTGATACCTACCGAATGTTTTAGCATGCGTATTGGAGAAAGTGAGAGGATCCAGTGTAGAGACGCCAGCATATCAACCTACCTCAATCTATCAAATTTCTTCAATACATTTTCAACCTTATCACAATAGTGGGAGGTTAATGTTCGAATGGTAAAATTTGACAGATTCGTGTAGGTTGACCTGCTGTCGTCTGTACCTACCTACTGTGCAAATAAATAATGATTATACTCTAAGAAGACTTTCTAACTTCTTAAAATATGTCCATTACCTTCTGTGTAACAAGACTGGCAAAAAGGTAGCTATTGAAGTTTTCAAACTTTTTTAAAGTAACTGAAGTTTAATCCTCTTTCAAGTTTAGTTTCAAAGAGCTGGTAATAATTAAGAACAAAAAAAAAAAAAACAAATTCAAATAATTCCACTGAATGACATAATTCTACAATTTGAAGAAACCCAAATGTAGTGAAATTTAGAAAAAAACCTTATAATTGCTTAAAATTAAAATTATCAAGTAAAGATTAGTTTGGAGCGAAAAGTCTTTATTGCGACTGTCAATATACTGATGAGGTATTACAAGATACAGAAGAAATGGCTAGCTGCACTCCGCGCAGCGAATGCTGTGGGGGTCATGGCCCCGTCCGCAAACCAGGGGGCCCCGGTCACGCTGATGGTGGACCCGGCTGCGGTCCCCCTGGGGCTGGCCGTGGCAGTGGTGGGCAAGGCGACTCGAAACAGGCGGTCCGTGGGCACTTCACGTCGCGGCGCGTGGTATGGCAGTCGTGCTTCCAATCCTCCAGCTAGCAGAAAAGCTCGTTCTCGTCAATCTCGCTTTCGTTAAGAGATGTGATGTCCTGTGATGTCGAAGGTCGCAGTCGCCTGGACCAGGGTAATCAGACGCTGGGCCAGGAGGAACGCGTGGTCTGTGTTTTGTCCTGTGGAAAGTGAGCGTCAAGTGAATCAATTGAGAATAAAAAAAATATTGATAATAAATAATTTTCTTTTATTATTACTTAGGCATACTATTACAGTGACTATTGAATAAGATTACGCTTCAATTCTACTAATATTGCTGTACGGATGTCTGCATGTTTGAATGGCTTTTGATGATACTTTGCAGTAATAATGTAGCTTATATCATTATCATATCAACCTATTGCCGTCTACTGCTGAACATTGACCTCCCCCCAGTGAGTGCCACCCATTCAGTCTTGGGCAGCTCTCGAATTTGCAGTTGGTTGATTGCACTGTTCACAACCTTCTTCAAATCCGTCGAGTACCCATGACACCCCCAGGAGGTTGTGCGATGAAAAGGGCTGTGCAAGTATCTCTGGTGAATATTATGCCATGTATTCACTGAGAAACAATTGTTTATAAACACAGTTTCTGAAACATCACGCAGATGTTTACAGCAACAATGTTTCGGTAACTCTCTTTTCAAAAACAAAATTATATGTTTCTGAAACAAAATTATTTGTTTCAGAAACACGTAGATTTTGTTTCTGAAACAGTGTTTATAAACAATTGTTTCTCAGTGAATACATGGCTTCATTCACCGACATCGCACTTAGTTTTAGCACCTGAAATCGGCAATGTCTGCAGACGAATGATGGACATTTGATAGCTTATATTTATTGCGTGTTGTATTGATTCTTGGTCCAATTAATTTTAAATACTAGATAAACGTTATTCGTGGAAATCAGCTTACAAATTAATTGCAGCTATATTTTATCCGCAAACAGTGATAAAGTTATAGTATTAATTAATATTTAAATTCCATGTATGCGGTGGGTTTTAATTAGAATTGCCTGCAATTTTAATATACGACCACAATTTCTACGTTTATATTGACAAAGTTATCGACGATACCATCGTACGTAATTATGTAAAGTGAGACCTGCTTACTGCAAGTAAAGTAGGCTAAAACTTGAAATAACTACTTACAGTGTTAAAGATGAACAACTAAAATAATTCCTCAAAATAAAAGACTTAAGTTAACGCAACACTTTATTAAGGTGGACGTTACGAAAGCTGCACTTTACAGAAACACCAGGGCCGGATTAGCCGCAGCAGGGGCCGCAGCATGACGCGCACAGACCGCTAGTGCAACCGCCGATGCACCCGTGCCCGCAGCTGAAGTACGAACCCGCCATACCGCAACGGGCACTGTAATCAGATATTAATATTTAAATATTTATAAGTAACATCATAAGGGCAATAATTGCTAATCCTTTCGAGCAAAAAAACATAGCCATCAAAGATTCTAGAGTATAGATTTTTTTGTTTCAAGTGTACAAACTTTATACCTACAGAAATTGTAAATAAAAAACCAAGGAACCAACTTTAGAGAAAGAAATTACTGCTTATTCTTGGTATCTTGAAAATTCAATACTCTACCCATGCAAACAACCAATTCCTCCACAGCACGGCGAGCAGCAAGCCCCAACAGAGTGGACGCAGCACGGCCCAGTACCGCAATCCATGCGAGAGGCACATGGGCCCCCGCAGCACGGTCCCGCCATGGGTCCCTGGCATCCTACGCAGCAATTACGTACAGGCATCGCGAACTTTTATCTGGAAAATATCAGCGTGTAATAATATTAATAACTCTTTCGGTTGGGATAATTGGCTCGGTGTTATTCATCTTCGTTATCCCCGCCTTTGAGTATTTTTTGCGGATCGTAATTATTATTCATATATTGCCTCTGTGGGTATTGTACGAAATCCTTTATTGGATTAATTAAATATTTTAAAACAATACTCACAAAATATTAATACAAAAGGGTAAAATTATTTTTTATAGATTTTCTTCGCTGAGCACAGCTGAAGTTTTTTTGTAAAATGATCAAATGGATCAAAGAAAAAATAATTTGGATGTCAAATAGGGTCGTACGCGTACCATAGCTATAACTTCTATTACGTAAAAACTTCTTGGCCCTCCTTTCTTACAAAACTAACTACTTTATAATAATATAAGATCAAATCAAATTATAATAAGTTAATTAATTCTAGTTAGACAAAGCCCCAGTAAGAGGTAAGACAAAGACCCTGGAAAAGTATACTTCCAACATAGAGCCTGCCCCAGGGGATCTTCAGAAGCAAATATATCATGGCGGGAGTGTGTAGTAAATAAAGTAACTACTTTTTAAGTATGTTTATTTCTAAATAGAGCTAACTATTCTTAATGATACTACTTTTTATAATAATACAAAGCTCATTTCATATTTGATGCAATGATGCATCGCAGTCATTCGCTGCCACTCAAAATAATTACGATAGATCATAGGACTTTGCCACTGGGTACTTTAGCTATACCACTTTACCATAATAAAGATGTAATGAAACCTTAAAATATTTTAAAGCATCTCAGAATTTGACATGCGGACGAGAACCCAGGGCGCAATACTTTTGGCATGCATAGGAAGTCGCGAGAATAAAAATTATGCGAGTATTTCACCGTCGTCACCTCCCTTTTCCTACAAAGTAATACGTAGTATAATAAGACAACAAAGGTTCTCATATTAAAACAATATGAAGACGTACCACAAAACCAATTAGCAAATGTGTTTTGAGAAATTACTTTCACCGTGCTTCATATTACTTATTGTTTTCTTTGAAGTATGAAAAAGCTTAAAAATCTTACAAAAAAAATAACTTTATTAATTAAGGTTAAGAAAACCTTACATTGCTACTATTATAAAGTAATTGTTGCTCACATTAATCACATGCTCGTATTACTGATTAAATCTATACTAATATTATAAAGCTGAAGAGTTTGTTTGTTTGTTTGAACGCGCTAATCTCAGGAACTACTGGTCCGATTTGAAAAATTCCTTCAGTGTTAAATGGCCCATTTATGGAGGAAGGAATAGATCTAAAAAGTAGCCTATAGGCTACTTTTTATCCGGGTACACCGAGAAGTTCTCATGGGACGCGGGTGAAACCGCTGGCAGAAGCTAGTTGAACATATAATTTAGACAAACTTCTTAACACCAGGCTGGAAGAAATCGTAGACTTCTCAGCAACTCATGACGTAAAAAAAATATATTTACATACATCAAAATAAAATTCAAACAGACCACACTATTTTGATTTTTATATAAAAAATCTGCTAAATTAAATTAAAAAAACGTAAAAATTACAAAAGTTATAATTAAAAAACCCTTTGGCATTCTTTACAAAGTTTATACATATTATATTAAAATGTGTTGCGGTGGGTGCTGTGGAGGTTGCGGGCCCTGCGGGGGGTGCTGCGGGGGGTGCTGCGGCTATTGTGGAGGGGGCCCCTGTTGCTGTGGCACGCCTTGTAATTGCCAGTGCGCAGGGCTGGCCTACCCGGCCCCCTTCTGCGGGCCCTGTGGCGGCGTCTGTAGGGGCCCCTGCGGACGACCCTTCGGCACCTACAGTTGGAGGTACAGGTCCTGCTGCTGTTGATGGTGAATGGACTGGAACTGGAATTCCATTGTGATGGTCTCTGAATAAAGTTTTGTGGCTGTTTTAATGTTGCTTTGTTATTTGTTAGGTTTGTTCGGTGGGTCATCTTAGGGGCAGGTTTTGAGTCAATGCTACCTCGATAAAGGTTACGTAAGCTCGAAAATTCTTTCGAGCTTACGTAACTTTCATCTTTATATATAACCCACAGACTAAGATAGAGCTTAGTATATGGACCACGTTGGATAACTACGTTTGATCACAAATAATAATTGACAGTTTGACACGACAACGTGAGGCAGAAGCTTAAAAAAGATAATAAAAAATAAGTTCAGTCTTTCTGAACGACTTGCACCACTCGTATTATAAATATGGTAATAAATCTTTGGATGCTGAAACATAAACACACTCTCCAGAGTAGGGGGGAGAACCCCCTCCGCGATAGTAATCGCTTTTACCCTCAAGAAGCCATACCCCATGGGCTCAACATAACTGAAATAATTCTTGCCTAGTTCTATATAGAAGCCGCTATTCAACTAAACCCAACCGGGCACTAGTCAGATAAAATTGCTCATTGACCCAATTATTGAAAACCGATTGTTTCGAAATTGAGCATTTCATGAACTGAGCAAAACGATACAGCTTCACAACTGGATTACACAGTAAAGTTTAGCCATTAATCACAGTTATTTTTAAAAGCTTTTTTTAACACAACAACTTCCATTTCTTTTAAAAATAAAGGTGCGAACGGAAGTGCGGTCACTTGTTGCCCGTCCATCAGATAATAGCCGCAGGAAGCACAGACCGATGTACCCGCGATAAAACATATTTGGTCACTCGACTTCTCTTTTAATGGATTTCGCGTGCATTTAACAGCAATTAAGAATTTTATGTCTTTTCACAGAAATCGTAAAGTTAGTTCGTGGATTTTCAAAACTCGTAAAAATATAATAGGTACGTTCATTAGACTCGTGATCTTGATCACGTATGTATGTTATAAGGTTCGTCTGATATCGATTGGAAATATTCAAGGAATTCTTTTACAGTGATTATTAATCGTGTTTTCAGAATCGATAAATAAATGGTATCGATGCTGCAGCATCCGTCGTCGTTGTGTCGTAAAAATTGTGTGATGTATAATTACGTATATAAAAACCATTTATTTATCGTGGACGTCAATGTTATGTACGTACTAACATGCGTTTACGTCTCAGGTTTACGTAAACACTATGTAATCTTAACATTCTTGTAAGGTAACTTTCAACAAGAATTCATCGTACCTCATGCGACATCCTTCGATTATGGGTTCATCATCTCTGGTGCCATCAAGCAATCTGATTGGTAATTTTAATTTTTTTGTAGCTACGAATATTCGATTAATGTATAACTCTTGATATAACTCGGTTGTTAACAATTTAAATTGTATAAAAAATGTTAATACCTTTTTACCTACAACATAGGAATTCCCAAAACAACAACAATGGACAAAGCTAGGTTCATTACCCTATTGTTAATTGGTCACACCAAAGTGGGTTTGTGGAATATAGGGACCGGATTCCCTGGAAATGCTAACAGTTTTTCCCAATGACAATGCTGCAGTATTGACGTAGAACAATTTTATACGCTGTTCTACTAAATTGCGTGTAAATGTCTTTGACCTGTTTCGGCGAATCCTCAATTTTTCTCCCCATCTACAATAACCATGATAAGTTGAGCTCGGGTGTGTCTATTAAATAATATTGTCGCAGGTCAGGATAAAGCGGGTTTTTTATATATAGATGTGGGTACCGTTTTCCATGGAATGCTAGGGCGAGGGGTCGCGTTCCACGAACGTCGCCCCCATACAATGTCACAGGTTTATTTCTGTACATTTCTAATAATCGTGACTAGGGCTTTCAAATACCGGATATTTTCAATACCGGTATTAATACCGGTATTGGAAGTCAATACCGTGATCACGGTATTAATACCGGTATTGAGTGCAAGTTTCGTTTTCTAGTTTCAAATCGACCTTTACCGTCCTTATTTCTTAAAAGTACCTTTTTTTATCAAAGTGAAATCATCAGAATGACCCCTCCCGCTGTGAGTGACAGCGTGAGGGAGTATTAGACTTTTACTGACTAAAATCCACCGTGTTCCTTCGAGGGCCTTTTGTATGCCAGGGCCGCGGTAGCTCTTTCGAATAACCCGCAGCCCCAACAGGCTCTGGCTCTAGTGGGCCCCACAGGGGTTTGCTGACACTCTCTGAGACCCCTCAGAGAGTGTGTGTGTGCGTGGAACAAACGCACGCCACCGATACGTGCCTGTCGTCTCCTAGGAGACAGAAGGACGATGACCCACTCGAAACTCATCGCTCACAGACCCACGCCTACGGTGGCCGGGAGTCGTCTCTCGACACCCGGTGCCTGTGATGTCTACCAGGTCCACCGTGACGGCTGGGATGGCCGGTGCGAACTCGCAGCCGCTCCGCCGCCTCCTTCTCTAGCATAACTGCCTCGCAGAAGGAAGAGACGGCATCCCATTCCCTCTCACCCCGCACCATGGCTTGAACCAGGGCTGGGCGCAAGAGGTCGCCGCCACCAATTGCCGCTACAAGGACACGGCAGTGGCCTTCCCAGGCAGATCCCACGGTGGCAGCCCGGCAAGAAGACCAGCCGCTTTGCGCGGGAGATTGTGTGGTACCCTCGGATTAGCCGGATGGCTATCACCCTTTGGGGCTCGTTCAGGTAGTGCGCGGCTTGAAGCCGCAGTGAACGTGCCCACACCGGGGCCCCGTAAAGGGCCATGGACCGTATGATCTTATAAATACCTGAAGTACATGGTGTCTCAAAAAAAGATTATATTTATTAAGCTTGCGTTAACGTAGCGTATCCAATTGGTAGCCTGGCTAACGTTTTCAGAAGCAGACCGCACGATATCCGTAGAGACTTACAAAACCGGTAATTCAGTTACTGTAGCGCGAGGAAGCTTGTGAAGCATTCGAGATTTTGGCCACTTAAATGATGTGCCAACCTGCCAAGTATTCCTCTTATTAGAAAATAAAAGTTTGAAGAGACCGGCACACACAACGGTGGAAAAACCAAAATCCGACTAAGGGCATCGACAATGGTAGAAAACGTGGAGAGTGTTAACTAGTCTACTGGTCATGACCCAAACCTTTGAATTTGGAAGAGCGCAAGTGCTTTAAATGTGCATAGTTCGTCATTACACCGCATTTTGCTTAAAGACCTAAAGCTGCAGCTATACAGAATTTTACTGGTGCAAGAATTAGAGACCCAAGATGCCCGTCCCGACCCAAGAAGTTTGACTTTGTAAATCAGGCATTTGAGCGTTTTCAACGTTTACTAACATCTTGTTTTCGGATTAAGCTAATTTTCACCTCAGAGGCCACGTAAATAAATATCCATCATGAAGTGGCGGTCATCACTGAATACACCTGCAGAGCCGCCATGAGTAATTTTACTACTACTAAATGAGTGTAGCGAATGCGAGGGTCTACATTTTGAAAATATTATTTTAAAGAAATAAATTCACATCAAATATTTGTAATACCGGTATATCACGGTATTGGGCCGTCAATACCGGTACTGAAAAAGCACCATATTATATCCGTGATCACGGTATTACGGGATCCCGGAATACCGGTATTGAAAGCCCTAATCGTGACGTTTTCGGTCCTCGTGTTATAATCCATCTTATGTGGGTTTGGTATTTTTATTTATTTTAATTCGTAGAGTTGATGGTGACTGATTGGTTTGACTGTCAGTTTTTCTGAATTGATTAGGTACTGGAGTCTGGTCTTGGTTGTAGTTTGTGTGCATAGGATAGCGCGGGTGTATCAGCGTAGATTGGTTTAATTTCTTGCAATTTTGTTCTGTATACATTATGTATACCTACATAATACAGTAGGATATTTGAACAAGATGGTACAACTGATACACACGTTTGATTCTGTTTCTCATTATGGGGTAATTCCTTGTAGACGCTATAACTGTCGTTGACTGTATGTAGCAAAAGCATAACTTCTGCCAGACCTTTGGAAATTCCCAGCAATACGTTACGTCTCTAAAGCTTCTGACATGCGATATCTTTGTATCACGAAAACGTTTATCAGGTTGTGGATACATTCAAATAAAAGATACAGCTTTTTTCAAAGGTTTATGACAATACAGCACACTGGGAAGACGTTACGGTATTTTCTAGCAGTATGAGCAGTGGCAGTTGAAACACGGTCCTGTGGGGCAGCAGCAGCAACCTTGCACACAAGGCTGGCAACAGCACCTGTTGAGAAAGAATGAAAAAATAAGTAAGAACATTTCTTTCTATTTAGTGCTAACATTCCGGCTTTCACCATCAATCTTAGGAACGGCTTTGGTGGTATTTTGTTATCAATCGCCATTACTGTGAAAGTCTGGGGTTCTTCATAAGTGGATCAGGGTTGACCTAATTGCTGTGTAGATTAAAAAAATGGTATTAGAACTGCCTGGAGCTATGTAATTGGCAGTAGTATTGGTACAACCTCGTGCTTATAAGCCACGATACAGTAGTCCAGGGCCCAAATTTCTAAAGCTTTCATGTTTAAACCTACAGATGTGGTTACTGGGTATACCCTTTAGGTGTCAAGTTGTAACATGTAGTACACATTTCCATAGCCGCGGTAGCAGGTAACAAAGGTCAAGTGTGCGTTAAAGCAGTTAAAGTTTAACCTCGATTTTTCATTTACCTCGTCATAGGTGGGTCGCAGCCCCCCGGACACCTCGCAAACGTTCCAATATTAAAGTCCCTGTAGCATCCGTGCTGGTAAGGCATTTTTATTATCCAAAATATTTGTTCTCTTTAATATTTTTTACTTTTTGTCTTTACGATTTTTGTGTTTTTTTTTTGCAGTAATTTTTCGTCGCAGCAGATATCAGATTGAAGGTTTTGACAGCTGCTTTATTTCAAATTTATTTTATTCTTTTTCGTATGGGTTCGTCTGTACCATGGAGTTTTTCATATTTTTCATCTCTATCACATTTTTAGGGCGGCCTCAAATAGACGGAATGACTTTCTAAAATCCGGTTAAAGAAACGGAATTCCAGACACTGACTTTACGCTGATCTTTAAGAATTCAGAATCATTATATCTCCTTGTCTCTTTAACACACAGCGGAAATGAGAAAGAAATCCAGATATCATTAATATAATCATTATAATCATTCATCAGGACAACATCCTGACACAATCGTGAGGCCATAATCCAAAATTCAGTTTCATCCGTTTCATCAAAGGAATGACATTCTGGCCACTGGCAGTATGAGGCCAGTGGCCACCCTAACGTTGAAGTTACTGCTACACCTAGGGTACACCGCTTGGACAATGACCAATCGTTAGTTCTGCGTGCTTTTCCTTGAAGCTATAAAATACCATGTTTGACCTTAGTTTTGACCATAGTGGTTGCTAGGTACATGAATGAAAAAACAGGAAACAAAAAGTATGACCCATATTTAAACTCAAACTCTTTAAAAGCTGGCTGCAAAAAACCGCAATTTGAAAACATTTCAAATATCGAACGTGAATCAAAACGTCGTCATCAGTCAAACGGGACGAATCTGTATGACCTACCGCTTTTCCCGGTCACCCAAAATTTGTTTCAAAATTTGATCGTAATTACTTTTTTGGCGAAAATTGATTGTTTGGAAAGTTTGTCACCATGCCGGTGTACTATGGTGGATTCTACGGCGGGCCTCATAGCGGCGGCTACTGCCTGTACTCTAACTGCTGCAATCCCTCTATTGGCGGCTGCGGACCTTCGTGTCCGCTACCAGGACCCTGCTGTGGACTCTCCTGCTAGTCCGGTAAGAAATATTTTTGACTTACTCATCTGCAAGAATTCAAGTAGAAATTAGACGTGCGAGCAAGCGCGCTCAAGGCCATATCAACCGCTTCAGATCTTGTTAAAGTCGAAACAGCGGTGGAACGCGCGAGTTACCAGCGACGTTGAGGAAGTACAACCAGTGTGAACCTATCGCTCGAAAACGTGGCATATTTTTCACGCGTAAACGCCCGGTGGTTATGTGAATACCAAATCACCACGTCGCTCTTGTTCTATTCTACGTTAGTAAGTGTGGAGTCCTAACTAAAAGGTTATTTATATCTTCTAATAATCGTTTAATATTTGCAGCTACCTCCAGACTGGCCAACAGACAACTGCGTGTTGAAAGAGAATGTGCACATAGCGGTGTCTTTTTTCGTGTTCCTGTTGCTGACCACTGCAGGCCTACTGGGGTATATGACTGAGTACAGTGTCAAATCACATGTGGATGTTATTAAATAAACTTGTGAAAAGCCTATTGTATTTCATTTTGTCTCCGCCCCTGCCAGTGTGGCCAGAGGTCCGCCCCTGCCAGTGTGGCCAGAGGTCCGCCCCTGCCAGTGTGGCCAGAGGTCCGCCCCTTTTTTTCTGATACCAGGGTTTATCAATTTACTTCGAATACCAGGGTTTTTAGGCCGGGACTCCACCAAAGCAGAGATGTGTGCGGTGTGCTGTGTGCTGTGCGAGAAGAGATGTTTTTCAGCTCGCGGGACTCCACCAAAGCGGAGATGTGTGCGGTGTGCTGTGTGCTGTGCGAGAAGAGATGTTTTT
>NWSH02000019.1:10693317-10730428 GCA_002382865.2 Heliothis virescens
GGGTTCTGCGGGTTGCTAGCGGGCGAGAGGGGGGAGGGTGACATCGCTCACTGCACGCCGCTCACATCTCTCGTCTCCACTGCGCGTCGTCCGCGCACAGCTCACATCTCCGCTTCCATCGCGACATACAAATATTACACATCTCCGCACAGCGATCTCCACTGAAGCTGAGCGGAGAGGAGACGTGTCAATAACTCAATTCTATTGGTTGTTTAAAAAACATCTCCTCTCCGCTCGTCTCGTCTCCGCTTTGGTGGAGTTTCGGCCTAACTCAATTCTATTGGTTGTTTAAAAAACATCTCTCCGCTCGTCTCGTCTCCGCTTTGGTGGAGTCCCGGCCTTAGGGCGTGGACACGTTTCTACGGTGCGGCAAACGAATGAAGAATCTTTGAAAAATGGTTGCTGCCATGTGCCGGTGCATCGCACAAGGCGCCGTGCCAACTCCCGGTACTGGCACCGTCGTACGTGTCCACGCCCATACAATTTGGTTTTCGAGAAAGTAGACCCACTAAGCGCGAAGCTATCATCGCATCAAGTTTAAATTCGTTAAGATTTTAACGGAGCAAAAAATTAAAATGCAGGAATAATATTGTGACCTGAACGTATATTTATACAAAAATCCATACATAAAACACTGTTCATGACTGCGGACGGTATTACCGCGACACTTTCGTGCATTGGCCCGAGGCCCACATTGGCTGTAGTCTGCCGGGGGATAGCATTCTACGTCCATTTCATCCGAGCGGCTGACACCGTGGGAAGCCCATAACAGCAGCGCTGGGACCCCCTGAGCTCGAGGAGGCCCTTGGCTTCGCGCTCAACGGAGCAGAGCTCTACGCCCGCTCAACGTTCCGACTCGCTGCCACCGGCGGCGCGAGGAGCCACGCTCTGAACGGAGCGGTGGCACTAGGCGCAGGTCGCGCTACTGCCGGACTCCTCACTGTCACAGCCCGCGGGGGCCGCGGCCCGGCACTGACGGCAGCTTCAGCAGCAGCCACGGTAGCAGCAGCCGTAGCACGGAGAGCAGCATGGCGAACAGCACGAGTAGCAGGGGCTGCAGCAAGGACTGCAGCACGGACTACAGCACGGGTAGCAAGGCATCTTTCTAGATTCTGCTCACCGAACACCGTCACCGTCGCAAACTAATATACTGTGCGCGAAGCGAGCTTGTGTAGTTTCACTTTTTTTGAGATTTTTTTTTATATTTTTTATACTGCGTGTTGAGAGTTTGAATAATGACTGCTGAGTGATCTTGTAATATTTTTTTACTATTTAAGATGATTTCGAGAACATCATATCTTCTAAGTTCAAAAATTTTATTTTTAAATGTTTATTTTTCTTGCGTCAATTTCAAGCTGGTCTTCTGTTATATTGAAAAAAAGGTTTGGTATCAAATTAAATCGAAAAGGTTTTGTCACAAAGTACATATCTTATTACTATTTACATTAAACATTATATTACTGACAATGCTGAATGAGTAACAAAATACATGTAGGCAATCCAAATTATACATTTAAAACATAGATTTTATAGCGAAAAGAACAAATTCGTGGAACATGGCCGCCATCTACTTTGAAACTGATAACACAAACAGTTCCAATTCTTAGTACAACAATAATTGTTAGCGTTTCATATTAACTGTTGTGTTTCGTGGTAAGTAAAACAACACACGCATGACCGGTCACCTATTTAGCAATAAAATGTTTATTAATATAACAAACAGTGGACTGTAGGGATGGGTCGAATTCAGAACTGGGAAACATTAGCGTTATCGTTTCATTCTCCGTTGCTGTCATTGCGAGCATAGCTGGGTAACCGACGACAGCGTAATTTTGATCAGGCGAATTCAGACGTTTACGTTGAAAATTCACAAACGACGCTCCATTGTGGAACGCTTTAAATCGGGCGTGAGTAGATAGTCTGCCAGCTACATTGCATCGGTCGATTACACCTTTTAATACATCACTATAGTCGCCAAATATAACCACCAGACATCATATACACATTTTACTACGAATAGGCATTAAATACGTACTTACATTCCAAGAAATAATTTACCTTTACTGAAATAATAATGAATTGTTAATTTACCAGAAAATTTAATATACGTGAGTGCCTACGGCTTCTTATATTTTTGGGAACATTTAATTCGTGGAAGCACGAGGTTAGAAAGCTGGTTGAGCCTAGTTTCTATCTAAGAGATTAACTTTTAGACCTTTGAACTATTCGTCAGACTAGTTTTTAGTGCAGTCTTTGGTCTCAAGCTAGGCTAAATTACTGCTTACAGCGGATGGACCTGCAGAGGAGAATGGGTAGAGTGAAAATAATATCAATTTAATATTATTTCGTTTGCGGTATCTGTAAAACAGATTTATAATAGAAACAACAAAGTGGATATTGAATATCGGCTATACCAAGTAGCGAGCAAATAACACCAGTGATAATAAATTTGGGCGGATTTCATGATGAGCTAGAGTACCTACGGACATAGGTAATTATAAGAATATACAAAATTATCTTTCTACTTCTTCTTAGCAAAATGTCCATCACAAAACGTTATTCAAGCGCTCCCATCTAATAATTAAGAGTTTGTGTTAGCCACCATCATCTGCCTAGCCTTTTCCCAACTATGTTGGGGTCGGCTTCCAGTCTAACCGGATGCAGCTGAGAACCAGTGTTTTACATGGAGCGAGGCTTGTCCTGTCTGACCTCCACGACTTAATTACGCGGGCAACCCGATACCCCTTGGTAAGACTGGTTGTCAGATATTCTGGCATCTTTGAATACCCGTAAATGACGATGATGAGTTTATCGTGCCTTCTAAGACATGCAAGAACTCGTTATGACAAGATGGTCACCCATCCACGGACCGACCACGCCAAGCGTTGCTTAACCTTATGATCGATCGATCCGCGCGGCTTTGACTTAGCCACGAGCTCTTCCACGAGTTTGTGTTAGCCACCCCTCTGCATTTATTATATAGAATTTCAAAGCAACTTAATCGCTATGTAATTGCAATCACTTCTAGCAAAGTAGTAAACAGACAGCCAATTACACTAACAAGTATTGGATTCTAGGCATTATAAAATTATATATATAAACGCAGGAGAGAGCCCTTGGACTTCTTAGAAGCATGCCTATCTAGAAGCCGACTAGTTAAGACTCCAGTCTAACGTTAAAATTGAAATTAATTACTTATCTTTTCTGAGAAAAGTGGTTCATCAAACTTCTGAGGAGTAGTAAATGAACTTATCAAAAAAAACCGGCCAAGGGCGAGTTGGACTCGCGCATGAAGGGTTCGGTACCATTACATATAAAAATAACGTAAGTATCTATTAGATACATACAACTAGCCAAAATACATTTTTTTTACTTAACTATATTTTTTTTAACAATTTTTTTTATATTTTATTTTTTTAGTATTTGTTGTTATGTTAACGGAAATACATCATTGTGAAAATTTCAGCTTTCTAGCTATCACGGTTAATGAGATACAGCGTAGAGACAGACAACGAAGTCTAAAGGTCGATTTACATCAAACGAGCGAATGCTCATTCTATCCCCACTACAGCTAATTCTTCTAGTGTAAACAGGCGTAGAGCATTCCTTCGTTGTTCTTAGTGCGTTCGCAAAGATTCTATGGAATATTCTAAGAATGCTCGCTCGCTTGATGTAAACGGCGCAAGAGCGCGCGAACAGTTGCTTAGAGCGTTCTAGCGTGTTCGGACGTGCTCGCGCCACTGAGCGGTCTCATCAAAGCGTTTTTGTGTTCTAGCGATTGTTCTAGCTCTAGCTCTATGTTCGTTTGATGTAAATCGATACCTCTAGATTTCGTTTACACTAAAAGATTACGAAAGAATGCTCTTGTTCTAGCTCTAGCTCTATGTTCGTTTGATGTAAATCGACCTTAAGTAATAGGGTCCCGTTTTACCCTTCGGGTACGGAACCCTAAAAATATACGCGAGTACCAACAGAAAATGAACGTTATGAGTTTTCCTAATGTTGTCTGAGAAGGCTTTTACTCGCTTCGTCCTGTCTTATTACTTAGTTACCTAAGTGCGTGATTTTCCTGTTATTTTATGATTTCGAAATGTATTTTTATACCTGTACTGAGTGGTCCTGATGTGAATTTATTAAACCGTTTCTTTTTAGTAAGAAATAACATGTACCTACTTACAGAAAAACGCTCATTGCTGTCCAGTATAAAAGCTTTAATTAAAATTCAACTTTGTCTAAAAATTACCCCTATTTTTCCGTTATTTGGAACCCACTCAATATTCCGGTCAGGTCATTAGTGCAGCTGTCGCGTGCACTCGCCCACGGACAACGATTCAATGGCAACTAATAGCAGCCCCGGGATCAAATCAATACCCCTACAAATGTATCAATAGATATTCCAATCAGTGATTTGGAACTTCCATTCAACAGGACGATGTTTTCCGCACATTGAAACCAACACAATAGCTACAAACTACTGATACAATTTGTTCGTTACGTGGCTGTCAATAACAATGTCTGTTTTGATAAATATACATTAAATCAACCACAAATTACGAGACATTCTATTCCTTAAATAAATCAAAGCATCAATTACCTACATGAAAAGTTCCCGGAATCCATAAATGATGAGTATAAAGTACCTTGTATCAGGCGCCGTGTCAGCGTTAACTAAGTAGCAAATTTGTTTGATTTACGATTTGAGTAAAATTAATTAAACGATCGAAAAGGGTTATATTTACTCGTACACCGATATCCCAGAATTACTTACGTTTGTGTAACGATTAATTAAAACCAAACCAAAATAAATGTTGTTTACATATGAGTTCACAAATATTATTCGCGTGGGTGAATCAATTCAATGCCAGGGCCAGCTTTAGGGTAGAGCTGGGGCGCCAATCACTTCAACCCAGGGCACAGGATCAAGGGGTCGCAGATCACAATAAGTTTTCTCATCTTTCTAGTCCTTTTACAGTCTGCCCAGTCTTTTCCAATTTGAAATTCTGCGCTTTCTATTTTAATAAATCACTTCTCTGTTTACTTTTTGAGTCTGTATTATAATTAGGTACGTAAAAAATCTGTCGAGCTGAGAACATTCCCATTTTTTGGAACTTGAAACACTCGCACCGGGGCGCTGAGGTAGCTGGAGCCGGCCCTGTCAATGACGAAATATTCACAGCAACAAATTAATTCTATGAATACCTAAGTACGTCGTGGAAGTACACTAGACATGTTTTTCACATTTCAAGGAAAATTGTCGGGACTAGAAAATTTTATTAGATACTTACACAAAAGTTCTCTATTTAAAATGTCGAGTTCTAGGAATCAAAAATGAGAGGACACTATAAAACTGTTGGTCAAAATTAATGATCATTATTAATCATCAAGAAAGATGTTTCAATTCCTCAGTGAATTTGGCCGCCTTTCAAATGTATGTGTTGACGAAACATTTGTGTCATCGCGCAATGATTTAAGGCATACGATTGTTGCGCGTTCCTGGCGATGACAAAGGCGCCATTTTGGTATTGTACCACTTTCGGATAATTTATTGTTGGTTCAGCTTTAATCTTAGATTAAATATACGTGCTCTCAAACTCTCAATTGGAATTACTAACTTGTTTTCGTCAGCTTTAGACTAGCCAACTATATTACTTTTTGATTTGTTCTTAGCTTTTTTAGAAGGCAACTTGATTAAAATCATATCAAATAATAGGTAATCTCAATATCAATAATCCACAATATCAACATGGTTTAACACAGCAGCCCAATCCCGGATATAATCGACTCATATTTGGGCAGATTTAATTTTAATAACCGGAAGGGTCCATTAACTTAATTGAACCCTCCAAATATTAACTAAATACACAAATTTAATATAGACAATGTATTTAATTGAAAGTCCCGAGTAATATTTCCTACCTACTTGCTGGGTACAGACGCCAGCACATCAACCTACAACAATCTGTAAAATTTCTTCGATAGATTTTCAACCTTATCACAATAGTGAAAGATTAATGTTCGATTGGTAAAATTTGACATATTCGGGTAGGTTGATCTGCTATCTTCTATACTATGGGTATACCTACTGTGTTATGCTGGTGATTCGGAATTTGTAAGTATGTTGCCATATTCTCGCAACATCATATCGAAAGCCATTCCTAGAAGCAATGCTTCGCTGAACGAACTAATGTATGGCATTCATTGTAATATACTATTTGTTAGATATTACCCGGAAAATTTATGGCTCCTTTCAAATTTTGTTTCGTTGTATGTAAATGCATCTATGAGATGTATTTTCATTTTCAATTATATTTTCATTTGAGTGTGAAGTGCTATTATACACAAAAACTCGATTTATAAATCAAATGGATGAATTAGGGAAAATATTAATTCCATTAGTTGATGAACCAAGTTACTAGGATAAATTAGAATTTTGGATGTTACCTACGCTCTCTATAGTAGGTAGGTGACACGGAACTATGGAAGCATTATTGTTGTATAAAGATTATACTGTAATTTAGGTACTGTGTGACTTTATTTACTTATAATAAACTTGAAACAATAAAGATATAATTCCTACCTATTATAAGTATTAAACTGTTTGCTCCTTAAATGTTAACAATAGCAAACAAATGAGTTGTGAGACAGTTGCATTGCAGACGTAATAGAGTAGGCGAAACTGCCAAATAACACAGATTCAAAACATGGCTTCATCTCAGCAATATACACACAGTTTATAATTTAAAACATTTATTAATGGTCGATTTGCTAACATAAATAAAACCGTAATTTATGTTGACTTGACTTGTTATATTAGGACTGGCTTCCACCAGCGGTTTCACCGCGCACCCGGATATAAAGCCTATAGCCTTCCTCATTAATTAGGCTATATAACACTGAAATAATTTTTCAAATTGGACCAGTAGTTTATGAGATTGGCGCGTTCAACCAAACAAACGAACTCTTCAGCTTTATAATATTAGTACAGACAGGGACGTCGTTTTCTATATTTACATAAAGGTATCTAAGTACCTATACCTTATCGTGTTTGATCAGTAAATCCGATTTCCGAAAACACGGTCGAGTATTTCAAACCCACGCGAGGGTTGAAATACGAGGCCTCGGCAGCTCTTCATTCCCAGTCCGCGGTTCTGCGCGCAATTGACATGACGTTGACAGTCGAATGGTGGGTATAGGGGGACTCTCCCCACCCCCGCACGTTCCCAAACTTGTGTAGATAGCACAAAGTAAAAAAACAGCTAATTGAAATCGTTTTTCCGGGAAGTTTCGGCCCGTTTCTGTTTGTATTCGGTCTCTGCAGTTCTTTTTGCAAAAATCGCTTTCACCCCAATTCAGATTTCGCGGGAAATCATTATTTTTGTCGAAGCTTTTTTCACAGAGAACTGAAGGTATTTTGCTTTCGGCATACATTTGTTAATTAATGTAGCTAAATCGTTAATGGCAGGAAAGATTGGGCGTAGATACGTAGTAAGCTACCCACTTTCTTGTAATACTGCAGAAACATATTTCATTTTTCAAAGCAGTTTCATAATCATCCCGTAAAGTTGCAATGATGGATATTTACGAGTAGGTATGTACCTACATATCTAAGGTAACCAAGTCGTCTCTTTTCTGAGAATAAGTACCTAAAATATAATGATTTTATATTTAGGTAGATTCTAAAATAATTGAGTATTGGTATTTTCAATTCAGTTTTCCACTTTGAAGGACGCAGGATAATTTCAATATGCAATTAAAACCACGGAAAACCGCACACCTACAAGTACATAAGTATGAAAATATAATATGAAACTAAGTCGCTACTGCATTTCAGTCTAATTATACAGGATGCGGTCGGTTTACGGAATTTACGCAACGTGGTGATTGTGGTTTCATTGGAATCGGGTGCCCGCTAGCAATTCGCCCCCTGTGTTGCCAGTTCGACGAAATACACTGTTCCGTTAAGCTATCATTAGATTGACGTGAAAACGTACGAACACATACGTCATTAACTGATACCTCAAAAATACCATTTGTTCCGTATGTCTCTATAGGATTTTGATTGCGGAAATTTATCGTACCTATGCATCACGGAGATCCCGGTAAAATTTACCAGGTATGTACCTAAGTACCTATACAAAGGTTACTTAATAAATAGTTAAGCACGCTAAGTATAGTTCGTAGAAAATTAAAATGAGCACCCAGACACACTGTATGTAGACCGTACAGACAACATATCAAGCTTCCGCAATCTGTCAAATTTCTGCAATAGACTTTCAACCTTATCACAATAGTAGCAGGTTGATGTTTTGCGGGTGTAGCCAATTGCTTTTTATTGATTTATTAGGTACACGAAATGTTTTTCCAACTATTTATAAAAAACCCAGAACCACTTACCTACTCGTATAATATAACTACTACGAAAAGTTAAATAAAAGAATACTTACCTACATAATTAACAACGTGGTTATTCCGTTAAAGCGATAACAATATGTATAGTCAAACTCATTACATAGGTATTATATAGGTACAGTCGACAGCAAGTCAGTGTAGCCACAATCTGTCACCTCCACTGCTTGCTCTCCCACAAACTAGGGGGATTAATCATATAATCATACTTTTTGTTTTTAGAACAATGTGAAATTCAAAGAAAAAAAACTAAATGTTTAGATAATGTGCTCATGACGAAAAACGACCTCAGCTTTTCACTTGAATGTTAGGTTGCTAGTCAGAATTTCTGTCTGCACATTCCGTACAAAAACTTCTCAGTAGTGTCAAAACTACTTTCGGAACTGGCGTAGAAAGTGCTCTGCTAAATAATAATTAATTTTAGGAATTTGGTGAACTGAATGCAAAAAAAAAAATTTTAACTATCGCAATTTTTGGAAATCATACCGGACAATGGCAAATTGATGATAGTTTGTGATGTATTATGGTCGGAATATGCGTGGGTTTGCTTTTATTTCCTGTAAAATGCTTATTATTGTATCACTAGCTTCTGCCAGCGGCTTCGCCCGCTTCCCGAGGCAACTATTTCCCGTACCCGGATAAAAAGTAGCCTATGTTGTTCCTCAGGGTCTATTCTATCTCGGTACCAAATTTCATCAAAATCGGCTCACTGGTTTAGGCGTGAAAGCGTAACAGACAGACAGACAGACAGACAGACAGAGTTACTTTCGCATTTATAATATTAGTAAGGATTACTCTTGAAGTTGCTACTAGTATTTGTAAAATGTGCTAAACCCAAATCTCATGTGACAAGTTTTACTATAGGTCCTTCAGCATTGGACGCAGTTGCCAGAAACATCGATCCGTGGATATGAGAGGTATAACATGGACGTAATTAGACGTGGAATACATACAGGCTGTTTTAAAAACCACGTACGACTTGTGAAGAAAGGTATTGATAGGTATGTATAGGAAGTAGACCCACATTTAGCTGCCTCGTTGGTCTAGTTGTCGCATAGCAGACTGCTGTGCACGAGGTCTCGGATTCAATTCCCGGGACGGACCGAAATCGCTTTGTGGGTTTTAGAAACTTTCACAAAGCAGCCCGGAGTTGGAAGTTGGTGATTGATTCACCCGTGCATCGGAGAGCACGTTAATGTCGGTCCTGCGCCTGATCTCTCTCCGGTCGTGTCGGATTGCCGTCCCATCGGGTTATGAGATCACTCTCATAACCCGGAATAGGGAGTGCACCTGTGTCACAGCAAATGCTTATGCAGTATGTCCTGCGCAGCTGGTTGATTTCCTTACATGAGAACAGCCGCCGTGGCCGACAATCGGCTTGGACGCCCGCCATCATCATCACCCACATTGAAGAAAACCAAAGTTTAAAAATAACGTGAGTATTTATTAACAATATGTACAATAAATGACGTATTGTATTCATGATACTCTTCTCCTTTTCCTAGTAGTGGCTTCATCACTAAGCTCCTCAGCCTCCTCTATGTCATTATCACTCAAAGGTTCTATTATTTCCGTCTCAGCGTCGTTGATATCAGCTTCATCTACAAACAAACAAATAATTACATTATTTGTTTTATTGCACTTTTGCATACATATTTTGGAAACTATTAAAATAAAATTCATGACAAAAACGAATATAAGAAACTTTATCGCCATATCATAAAGGTCTTTGAACCGGTACTCGAGTTTTTTCATCGTTTGTGAACTCCAAGGGTCACAGACAGAAACATATCCTACCTACATAATTAAATCCTCGATTTTTTTTTATTACAAGTTGTTCTTTTTAGTTGCTCCCGCGTCTCAAACTTATCAAACCCATTTATCGAGGAAGGCTATAGGCTAGTTTTTAGCCGTGTGCGCCGAGGAGTTCCCACAGGACGCGGGTGAAACCGCCGGCAGAAGCTAGTACTTAATACTTATAAGTATAGAAGGCATAAAGGTGAAGTGTGCTTTCCTTGAAGTAACCTAAAATATACTGAGGTACTCATAAATATTTAACGGAAATAAATCCAAATCAAAAAACATTCCTAAGAAGTTATAAACGTAGTAAATTATTGAGAAAAATGACATCACCTAATACTACTAAATGTGGCCTCACGGTGACCGTTTCCTTGAGTTAGGTCATGGATGTACATCATCACTTCAAATATAATACATAAGTGGCTTTAAGTTACAAACATCAAAGAAACATGACATGCATAAACAGAGATATATAGCTAACTAGCTTCTGCCAGCGGTTTCGCCCGCTTCCCGAGGGAACTGTTTCCCGTACCCGAATAAAAAGCCTATAACCCTCCTCGATAAATGGGCTATATAACACTGAATTAATTTTTCAAATCGGACCAGTAGTTCCTGAGATTAGCGCATTCAAACAAACAAACTCTTCAGCTTTATAATATTAGTATAGATAAGATGAGAGTTACTTTCTGACTATTTAGGGCTGACCTTATGGCGGTTCCTGTACAACGAATTACACATCTACGTCAAAACACAAATCGATTCTTTGAAATTGCACTAATACGATAGCGATATCGTGAATATGTTTGTTGAGTCAACAATCAAAGTATGTTTACACATTTAATGTTTGTTTATTTGTACTATCAAGGATATATTTTGCGTGTTACGTGAAGGTGAACGGGGACATTGACATTAGATTAACAGATGACTACACAAAAAATATATTTTGGCATTCTTAGAAACTCAATTGCTATAAAAAGTAATGTATTATATGTATGTATGCTGTATTGTAGTATCTATGTAATTAATTTTAATCTATACTTTTATTATAAAGCTGAGTAGTTTGTTTGAACGCGCTAATGCCTAGAACTATATAATGGTCTGATTTAAGAAACATCTTTCAGAGTAAAATAACGAGGAAGGCTACTTTTTAACCGGGTGCGAGAAGTAGCTCTATAGGGATGGGATAGGGTATTTACTGTCTTCGTTAATCAAATATCAAGATGCACCTTAAAGGAGCGAAATGTTATAACCTGCTCTGAAGTTAGCTACACGACAATAAACTTAGGCGCTCTAAAGTCAGCAATGTCCTCAAGCATGCGCAATAGTGTTGACATTTTGACCATCTCGCAGTCGCTAGTAGCCAACATCAGACTGGCAAAGTAATTAGACGTGAGCTGTAAATATAATAAATATAATACCTTCGTTCCTAGTGTCGTCAGCTTGTTCTGCAGCGTTGAGAACTTCTTGTAACACGGGGCCTTTGATCCTGAAGTCACGGGCCGTACCCAGTGATAAGTATTGATGCCAGTTTAACTGTAAAAACAAAAAAATATTACAAATTGGTAACCTCCTCCTTTTTTGGAAGTCGGTTGAATACGATTCAGATTTAAAGCTATTCTAGGGGGTAAATGATATTAAAAGTTATGTATGAATCGCTATCAAATATATTGTCAATTTTGATTTGATAAGTACAGCAACGCCATCTGCAATTCACAAATCTAACAAGTTGTATCAAATAGTAGACTTAGAAATACATATTTTATTATTTTCTAGTAAACATGTGGTTATAGGATCAAGAGAAAGTGAATATCATCATACAATCAGGATTTACTTAAATTTATTCCCGTATTTGTTGCGAATTCCTACCACAACATGTTCTGCGATCGCTTTCATATATCATCAGTATTAGGGTCAGCGCAGACCGAACTGCAAAATGCTCGCGCATGGTCGACCAAAATTAAAGCTGCTACTCGAGCACGCTCGCACATGTAGAATGCATACTCGAGCACGCAGTCGGCTTGCTCGAGCATGGTCGAGCATCAAATTTGGGCGTGTATTCAATTTTGCGAAGTATAATAATAATCATAAGATATTTTTTTCAATAATCTCAGTAAATGCTCTGCTCTGCTTTGCTCTGCTCTTGGTGTGCGCTGACGCTAACAAGTACTTCGCACGAATATTACTTAATACAGTGAAAAAACCTTCTCCTCTTCGGTTGAAAGTTGCTCTTCACTTACCTTAGCCTTATTAGCGAGCAATATAACTTGTTTACTGAAGTTCTCTGCTTCCAGCACAAGCCGGGGTATAAGCTTAGTCTCCCGCAGCACTTTGGTCGCGTTCTGTTGTTGCTGGGATGCCTCTAAGTATGTTATCAAGTTGTCCATCACCGTCGACAGCTTCTTGCCACTTAATTTGAGAAGGCGCTCGAATCTATCGAATTAAGGATATTTTTTAGACAAGTTTTACATTTGTTTAATATTTACTAGCCGTTTTACCGCGGTTTCATCCGTGTCTCAGAGGAACTGTTGCCTGTAACCGGATAAAACATAGCCTTAGTCGGGAATAATACAGCTTTCCGACGGCGGAGCCTTTAGGATATAGACAAAAAAATAATTCTAATAAATTATATACTTTTGACAGTGATATCTAGAAAACTATGAGGGAACCTTGTATACGGTGACCGAATGCTGTATGTATGTAACTAGAATAATATGTCGCGACCAGTTTGAGCACTGTACAAGAATTTTATTTCTGGCACCAATTCGAATTCAATATGTTTGATCACATGTTTGTACGAGTAAAATTCCCGTGACTCTGCGATAAGCACAATCGTGTTCTTTTAGGACAATACCCAAATCAAAGTTGCAATGTTTACGTTATTGCATACGAATTTTATACTCTTTTTAATATTTCACCCGCCCTTCATTTTGCATGTATTTTTGCCTATATTTTACTAAATCCTGCAAGAGATAGTGTAGAATGCTGCCAAAGTAGTTTATTTCTCTCTATTTTTCGTCCATGTTATCGTACCGTACAGCAGCAGTGACGGCAGGCTGGGCGTGCTTGGCGAGCGCGGCCAGCAGCGCGTACAGGCGCACACAGCTTACCGTACGGCAGCAGTGACGGCAGGCTGGGCGTGCTTGGCGAGCGCGGCCAGCAGCGCGTACAGGCGCACACAGCTTACCGTACGGCAGCAGTGACGGCAGGCTGGGCGTGCTTGGCGAGCGCGGCCAGCAGCGCGTACAGGCGCACACAGCTTACCGTACGGCAGCAGTGACGGCAGGCTGGGCGTGCTTGGCGAGCGCGGCCAGCAGCGCGTACAGGCGCACACAGCTTACCGTACGGCAGCAGTGACGGCAGGCTGGGCGTGCTTGGCGAGCGCGGCCAGCAGCGCGTACAGGCGCACACAGCTTACCGTACGGCAGCAGTGACGGCAGGCTGGGCGTGCTTGGCGAGCGCGGCCAGCAGCGCGTACAGGCGCACACAGCTTACCGTACGGCAGCAGTGACGGCAGGCTGGGCGTGCTTGGCGAGCGCGGCCAGCAGCGCGTACAGGCGCACACAGCTTACCGTACGGCAGCAGTGACGGCAGGCTGGGCGTGCTTGGCGAGCGCGGCCAGCAGCGCGTACAGGCGCACACAGCTTACCGTACGGCAGCAGTGACGGCAGGCTGGGCGTGCTTGGCGAGCGCGGCCAGCAGCGCGTACAGGCGCACACAGCTTACCGTACGGCAGCAGTGACGGCAGGCTGGGCGTGCTTGGCGAGCGCGGCCAGCAGCGCGTACAGGCGCACACAGCTTACCGTACGGCAGCAGTGACGGCAGGCTGGGCGTGCTTGGCGAGCGCGGCCAGCAGCGCGTACAGGCGCACACAGCTTACCGTACGGCAGCAGTGACGGCAGGCTGGGCGTGCTTGGCGAGCGCGGCCAGCAGCGCGTACAGGCGCACACAGCTTACCGTACGGCAGCAGTGACGGCAGGCTGGGCGTGCTTGGCGAGCGCGGCCAGCAGCGCGTACAGGCGCACACAGCTTACCGTACGGCAGCAGTGACGGCAGGCTGGGCGTGCTTGGCGAGCGCGGCCAGCAGCGCGTACAGGCGCACACAGCTTACCGTACGGCAGCAGTGACGGCAGGCTGGGCGTGCTTGGCGAGCGCGGCCAGCAGCGCGTACAGGCGCACACAGCTTACCGTACGGCAGCAGTGACGGCAGGCTGGGCGTGCTTGGCGAGCGCGGCCAGCAGCGCGTACAGGCGCACACAGCTTACCGTACGGCAGCAGTGACGGCAGGCTGGGCGTGCTTGGCGAGCGCGGCCAGCAGCGCGTACAGGCGCACACAGCTTACCGTACGGCAGCAGTGACGGCAGGCTGGGCGTGCTTGGCGAGCGCGGCCAGCAGCGCGTACAGGCGCACACAGCTTACCGTACGGCAGCAGTGACGGCAGGCTGGGCGTGCTTGGCGAGCGCGGCCAGCAGCGCGTACAGGCGCACACAGCTTACCGTACGGCAGCAGTGACGGCAGGCTGGGCGTGCTTGGCGAGCGCGGCCAGCAGCGCGTACAGGCGCACACAGCTTACCGTACGGCAGCAGTGACGGCAGGCTGGGCGTGCTTGGCGAGCGCGGCCAGCAGCGCGTACAGGCGCACACAGCTTACCGTACGGCAGCAGTGACGGCAGGCTGGGCGTGCTTGGCGAGCGCGGCCAGCAGCGCGTACAGGCGCACACAGCTTACCGTACGGCAGCAGTGACGGCAGGCTGGGCGTGCTTGGCGAGCGCGGCCAGCAGCGCGTACAGGCGCACACAGCTTACCGTACGGCAGCAGTGACGGCAGGCTGGGCGTGCTTGGCGAGCGCGGCCAGCAGCGCGTACAGGCGCACACAGCTTACCGTACGGCAGCAGTGACGGCAGGCTGGGCGTGCTTGGCGAGCGCGGCCAGCAGCGCGTACAGGCGCACACAGCTTACCGTACGGCAGCAGTGACGGCAGGCTGGGCGTGCTTGGCGAGCGCGGCCAGCAGCGCGTACAGGCGCACACAGCTTACCGTACGGCAGCAGTGACGGCAGGCTGGGCGTGCTTGGCGAGCGCGGCCAGCAGCGCGTACAGGCGCACACAGCTTACCGTACGGCAGCAGTGACGGCAGGCTGGGCGTGCTTGGCGAGCGCGGCCAGCAGCGCGTACAGGCGCACACAGCTTACCGTACGGCAGCAGTGACGGCAGGCTGGGCGTGCTTGGCGAGCGCGGCCAGCAGCGCGTACAGGCGCACACAGCTTACCGTACGGCAGCAGTGACGGCAGGCTGGGCGTGCTTGGCGAGCGCGGCCAGCAGCGCGTACAGGCGCACACAGCTTACCGTACGGCAGCAGTGACGGCAGGCTGGGCGTGCTTGGCGAGCGCGGCCAGCAGCGCGTACAGGCGCACACAGCTTACCGTACGGCAGCAGTGACGGCAGGCTGGGCGTGCTTGGCGAGCGCGGCCAGCAGCGCGTACAGGCGCACACAGCTTACCGTACGGCAGCAGTGACGGCAGGCTGGGCGTGCTTGGCGAGCGCGGCCAGCAGCGCGTACAGGCGCACACAGCTTACCGTACGGCAGCAGTGACGGCAGGCTGGGCGTGCTTGGCGAGCGCGGCCAGCAGCGCGTACAGGCGCACACAGCTTACCGTACGGCAGCAGTGACGGCAGGCTGGGCGTGCTTGGCGAGCGCGGCCAGCAGCGCGTACAGGCGCACACAGCTTACCGTACGGCAGCAGTGACGGCAGGCTGGGCGTGCTTGGCGAGCGCGGCCAGCAGCGCGTACAGGCGCACACAGCTTACCGTACGGCAGCAGTGACGGCAGGCTGGGCGTGCTTGGCGAGCGCGGCCAGCAGCGCGTACAGGCGCACACAGCTTACCGTACGGCAGCAGTGACGGCAGGCTGGGCGTGCTTGGCGAGCGCGGCCAGCAGCGCGTACAGGCGCACACAGCTTACCGTACGGCAGCAGTGACGGCAGGCTGGGCGTGCTTGGCGAGCGCGGCCAGCAGCGCGTACAGGCGCACACAGCTTACCGTACGGCAGCAGTGACGGCAGGCTGGGCGTGCTTGGCGAGCGCGGCCAGCAGCGCGTACAGGCGCACACAGCTTACCGTACGGCAGCAGTGACGGCAGGCTGGGCGTGCTTGGCGAGCGCGGCCAGCAGCGCGTACAGGCGCACACAGCTTACCGTACGGCAGCAGTGACGGCAGGCTGGGCGTGCTTGGCGAGCGCGGCCAGCAGCGCGTACAGGCGCACACAGCTTACCGTACGGCAGCAGTGACGGCAGGCTGGGCGTGCTTGGCGAGCGCGGCCAGCAGCGCGTACAGGCGCACACAGCTTACCGTACGGCAGCAGTGACGGCAGGCTGGGCGTGCTTGGCGAGCGCGGCCAGCAGCGCGTACAGGCGCACACAGCTTACCGTACGGCAGCAGTGACGGCAGGCTGGGCGTGCTTGGCGAGCGCGGCCAGCAGCGCGTACAGGCGCACACAGCTTACCGTACGGCAGCAGTGACGGCAGGCTGGGCGTGCTTGGCGAGCGCGGCCAGCAGCGCGTACAGGCGCACACAGCTTACCGTACGGCAGCAGTGACGGCAGGCTGGGCGTGCTTGGCGAGCGCGGCCAGCAGCGCGTACAGGCGCACACAGCTTACCGTACGGCAGCAGTGACGGCAGGCTGGGCGTGCTTGGCGAGCGCGGCCAGCAGCGCGTACAGGCGCACACAGCTTACCGTACGGCAGCAGTGACGGCAGGCTGGGCGTGCTTGGCGAGCGCGGCCAGCAGCGCGTACAGGCGCACACAGCTTACCGTACGGCAGCAGTGACGGCAGGCTGGGCGTGCTTGGCGAGCGCGGCCAGCAGCGCGTACAGGCGCACACAGCTTACCGTACGGCAGCAGTGACGGCAGGCTGGGCGTGCTTGGCGAGCGCGGCCAGCAGCGCGTACAGGCGCACACAGCTTACCGTACGGCAGCAGTGACGGCAGGCTGGGCGTGCTTGGCGAGCGCGGCCAGCAGCGCGTACAGGCGCACACAGCTTACCGTACGGCAGCAGTGACGGCAGGCTGGGCGTGCTTGGCGAGCGCGGCCAGCAGCGCGTACAGGCGCACACAGCTTACCGTACGGCAGCAGTGACGGCAGGCTGGGCGTGCTTGGCGAGCGCGGCCAGCAGCGCGTACAGGCGCACACAGCTTACCGTACGGCAGCAGTGACGGCAGGCTGGGCGTGCTTGGCGAGCGCGGCCAGCAGCGCGTACAGGCGCACACAGCTTACCGTACGGCAGCAGTGACGGCAGGCTGGGCGTGCTTGGCGAGCGCGGCCAGCAGCGCGTACAGGCGCACACAGCTTACCGTACGGCAGCAGTGACGGCAGGCTGGGCGTGCTTGGCGAGCGCGGCCAGCAGCGCGTACAGGCGCACACAGCTTACCGTACGGCAGCAGTGACGGCAGGCTGGGCGTGCTTGGCGAGCGCGGCCAGCAGCGCGTACAGGCGCACACAGCTTACCGTACGGCAGCAGTGACGGCAGGCTGGGCGTGCTTGGCGAGCGCGGCCAGCAGCGCGTACAGACGCACGCCGGCCGCCAGCACGCGCGCGCTGCCGCCGCCCACGCAGCACCGCAGCTTGCAGCACCCAGCTGTCCATGTCGTTATCTGACACAGCTGCACTATTATCGACTTGTATACTTCGGTTATTTCTGTAACAATAGTTAGTCACTTTTGGTTGTCAAGGGTGTTTTGAAAAACTAGGTTTTTATTGAAACAGTCACTAAGGCTGCAAATTCGGAACAGCAGGGCGTGCAACGCAGCGTTTCAGCGTGTGTTGTGGCGTACAGCGTCGCAGCCAGCGTGCACGCTACTTGTTGTCGCTAGAGTGTGCCGCATGCGTGCGAGTAAAAAAACGTCCAAGTATGTTAACCAATCGGAGACCGTCATTAAAAAAAAACGTCGTCATATTTATGAACAGTCAGGACGTAATTGCGATGTATTAATATAAAAAACCTTTTTCTTTAACTGTCTACCCACCACGAAAGATAGAAAGTTTTAAAACATTAAATGTCAAGGAACGATAATACAAACTAGAAAAATGTATTTTCAGATTGAATGTAAGGTTAGCGTGTAAATTACTACTTATCTTATTACAATATTAATTTAAATTAAGTACCCTTTTCAATCCTCTGCTGAGCGGATCGCGCGGCAGTGTTCACAGCTACAGTGAGGTCCCGAGCTCTGTTCAGCAAGTGTTCCACGCCCTTAGCTCTAACGGCCAGGTGGTCACATATCGTAGTGAGCACGCCGTGTCCTGTGCGAGCGTCTATTGTGAAGAAACTGTTGGTGTCCTCGCCTGCTGATGTGTCTTCTTCCTGGTAAGAAATACGAACACGGGAATTGAGAACTTTGTCCTAAGACTAAGAGCGCTGTCACACTAGTAGATTTTGTCGCGTCAATACACGCGGTTTGGCACCGCGCGATATATTCCCCACGGGAAAGTTCTGTCGCTCGGTCTCATACGTCGTAGGGTAACCTGTTATTTGTCAATTGTTTGTAGTCGACAAGTGATCGTGCGTGCGGTGCCAAAAATCCGCTACTTTAAAAACAGTCTAAAGCCATAAATTGCCTTTCGAAATTAACTAGACTATAGCCGTCTGACTGATAATGCCATAGAAGTGTTTTTGATGTTGCCTAGTTTTCTATGGCATTATACCCAGCTAGAACTTTATCTAGGACCTGTGAAAAGGCCCCTAAAATTAAATACACACTCAGTAATTTTTCACTATTCCTCTAACAACAAACACATAGGACATAAACAGCATATAATTAAGACCACTCACATCAATCCTGCCTAAAGCACAGGACAGTTTGGCTAGCAATTCGTCCAATAGCGTGGCTTCTTGCTGTTCGCTGTATGATGACGTTAGCAGCGGCCCTATCAGTGGCAAGCAGTCTTGCTTGCTGTGACGAATGTAGTCTTCTAGTTTTACCAGGACCTAAAATATTAAAAAATAATCTATACTAATATTATAAAGCTGAAGAGTTTGTTTGAACGCGCTAATCTCAGGAAATTACTGGTCCGATTTGAATTTTGTTTTCAGTGTTAGATAGCCCATTTATCGAGGAAGGCTATAGGCTACTTTTTATCCGGATGCGCTACGGGACGCGGGTGAAACCGCTGGCAGAAGCTAGTAATTTATACATATAAAAATCAAAGTCTTGACTCATTCACTGACTCATCAACGCAGGGCCCAAACCCCTAAGCCTATAAAGCTGAAATTTTGCACAGAGGTTCATTTTAAGACTTTCATGCGAAATAGGAAAGGTTTTCCCGAAATGCCCGCGGGAACGGGAAAAACGAGATTTTAAGTTTTACGCTGGCAGAAACTAGTAAAGTCATATTTTCAGGGTTGCGGGATTATTCGAAAGATTTACCGCGGCCTTGGTACACAAAGGGCTCAAGAAGGAACACGGTGGGTTTTAGTCAGTAAGAGTCTGACACTCTCTCACGCTGTCACCCACAGCGTGAAGGGTCATTTCATGATTTCCCACAAAAAAGGTCATATTTTCAGCCACCTAAATGAAGAATACGCCGTAAGTGTGCGATGCCTTTTTTAGCTGAAAATAGGTTTTATCTAAACTCTTCTACACATAATATGATCAGACCTTATAAATTTTATAAAGGACCAAAAAAGTTAGGGAGACGTTGAGCAAGCACCAACCTATATTTTACATGTTAATTGAACCAAACAATAACAATTTTACTATAACAACATAAACAACAACAATCGTACTAAATTAATTAAAACAAAAACGGAACATGCTGAATTGAATGTGTGTTTGTTCATTCTGTTTAAAGTATCTAAACGTGAAGACTTGTAATTGGCTGCCTGTTTTATACATCTAGCTATGAACTGTTAATAAAATGGATGTATGATGATACTAATATTATAAAGCTGAAGAGTTTGTTTGTTTGGTTGAACGTGTTAATCTCGGGAACTACGGGTCCGATTTGAGAAATTCTTTCAGTGTTAGTTAGCCCATTTATCGAGGAAGGCTATTGGCTACTTTTTACCCGGTTGCGCGGAGTAGTTCCCAAGGGACGCGGGTGAATCCGCTGACGGAAGCTAGTGAAATATAAAAAGGACCAAAGAGGGTCAGAGGATTTGGTTATGAACTACTGTCATATCCTTTGCCGTCATGGCACTAACGAGTGCTCATTAGATGTTAATTGAACCAAGAATATACGAAGCTAACAAGCCAGTGGCATAGCTACGAACGGGTTAGCCGGGGCAGTGCCCCGGGGCCCCCAAGCTCAAGGGGGGCATCGAATGAACCTGAGGGCCCCATAAAAAAAAAAAGCTCGCCCTGTTCGCGCATGATACATATCCCTTTCATTTTTTCCTTTAAGGGGCCTCATTTTTCTATTTGCCCCGGGGCCCGCGGTTACCTAGCTACGCCACTGTAACAAGCTAAAATAAAACAGTATAAACTTACCCTAGTCTTCTGCGGGCAGGAAGCAGTAGGCGTCTCCAACAACAACGAGGCTATCTGTATAAGAACCCCAAGCTGTTTCTTCACTATAACATCTCTCTCATCAGGTATGCTATCTTCTTCTATATGAAGGAACGCTACGTGGATGTTTTCTAGAATAATCGCTAGGCATTCCGGTCCTGTTTTGTCGGAGTTATCCGCTGTTGGGAAAGAGGTTTATTAATGGTAGATTTCTATAATCTTTTTGATTTTTAACAATAAAAATACAAAACCAAGAGGGTCGAGCTAAGTCGAGGAGGTCGAAACTTAATTGCAGAGTTTGCAATCTGCACTATTTATCGGTAGTTTTGCGATTAGAAATCGTTTGACACAGTTTATATGGAGCTAATGTCAAAATTCAGTTTCTGAGTTATTGGAAGCAAGCAGAAGGAATTTTCGATGATTGTAGTTCTGGATCGCAAGATAATTTAAGCAAAATAATTAACAAAACTGTGTCCTAGAATATTTCGAAATCATAAGGACCTATTTGATGTAAAATTAAGTCGAACAGGAGAAGGAAAAAGGACAAAATGTAAAGCATATTTTGTTTTAGCTTTGAATTCTTATAAAACATTGGTAGTATTACTCACTAATAGTCGTCAAGAAAGAGTCCATCTTCAGCGAGTAGAGAGGTGAGAACAGTAGACTGAGACAAGTCTTAAACACTTCCAGACATCCAACCGCGGTCTGATCATCGAACTCACACATATCTTGAAATCTGGCAAATATTCATAACTTTTGGTCACAATTTTTGGTGAAAAATTATTTTCTTTAACCCACACTCGTCGAACAATCATGAGGTTCAGCAAGACTTAGCGCGGTTGGTCCCTGGATGAGTGACCATCTTGTCGTGACAAGTTCATCCATGTTTCAGGAGGCACGTTAATTTGGTGGGTTGTTTGATTAATCTTTGGCAGTCGTTACAGGTAGTTAGTCCAGGCAAGGGGTATCGTGTTGATGTCATATAGGAAGTAGCTCCATATAAAACACGGGTACTCTGCTGCATCTGGTTAAAACTGGCCAAGCCACACAAGTTCTAACAAAACATCAAAATTAAGTCATAAAACTCGATCACCCTATATTCAAAAGACCGAAATACCACAAACTTACCTGCGAACACAGCAGTTATACAACACAGTGGCTATGCTAACCACGTGGGTGGCTACCGCCTTCTTCTCCAAGGTATCGCTGAGCAGCACGGAGTGGACACACCGGAGTGCCCAGGCGTGGAAGTCGCGGCGGCCGCGGAGTTGATTGCGCTGCTCTAATGACGACCATGGTACGTTGTCGCTGTGAAATGAAATATCGATGAATTATTTGTCGGATGGGTCAGGATTTCTTCTCGATCTATCTGGCATCATGTGGGCAGAAATAGGGTTATCGTGCAATGAGATAGACGTTTAAATAATTACAGTTTATTATTTAGACACTTTACACAATTACGATCAACTTCAATAAACTTCATTATAAAATTAAAATGTGAACACTAGACGTAACGTAGGGCAGTTCCGTGATCTGTACAGCGCGACTCCTCAACGAAGACTCCGCTCCTTGGAGATCCCGCCGACCACCACGACTCTGCCAAGCGCGCCAAAATGCTGTTTTGGAGAAACACCGTCATTGGCCGCGCTTACGTGACGTTTAGCGTCCGTACTCATGACCGGATACGACATATTATTATTTATATTTAGTAAATAAATATTGTATCAAACTTTTCGTTTAAGGTGCATGCGACGACTAGAAGCGGGAAATTCAAATATAAAATGGTTTTTTCATGTTTTACCTAAGTTAACATTCAATATGAGGCGTGATCTTATGATTGGCGGTTATAATATCCCACAAAGTAATTTCTGATATCCTTGTTTAACTCCGAAACTTACTCTGTAAAAAAAAACTCTGTAAAAAACGTTTTATTGCGCAATAAAACGTTTTTTACAGAGTTTTTTTTACAGAGTTAAGTTCCGGGTTAAACAAGGACATCAAGAAATTACTTGTGGGATATTTATAACGCCCAATCATAAGATCACGGCCTCATATGAATATTAACTTAGTATAAACATAAAAAACCATTTTTTATATTTGAATTCCCGCTTCTAGTCGTCGCAATGCACTTAAGGTGAATGCGACACCTGGAAGCGGGAAATTCAAATATAACATGTTTAAATGCGGTTATAATATCCAAAAATGTAATTTCTGATGTCTCTTTTTAACTCCGATATTCTTACAATTTAAATGTTACTGATTAAACTTTTTATTGGCGAAATATCATAGTAAATCCATAACATATGATTGCGTCGCATCACTCTATTAAAATCCTTTTATTCTTAAAATTTGGCTAGACTCTATATATATGCAGCTATATAGCTGAAGGTTCAACAGTGTGTTTAAACAAAAGATCAATAATATTTTTACGAAAAAGTTAAACAGACCTTTGACAATATAAAATCTTAAGCAGTGTCAACGCATATTAACTTATTTAAAAATACCATTGATCTTTTAGTGTTGTATTAGAATTTATTTAATTTGGCATCCTAAAAAAATTGTCATGGTATTTTCAATATTACACCATTATTCGTAACATTTAAAAAAGGCCAAAAGAACAAGTTTTAAAAGTTCCACATACCCATACAAAAGTTCAACGACACGACAGCACAAACTTGGGGTGTCCCACAAGCAAGGCAGAGGTTTGAAAGGTCCGGCTTATCTTTGGTCAAATTGGACAATTAGCGGCGCCTTGCCTTTATCCTTCTGTGATTTCTTTGATTTTTGACTCTTCTGCGATTTAATCTGTCTTCGAGTTTCTGTTTAGAGATTTGTTACCTTTTTTATTTGATTTTGGTACCACTAGAAAACGACAAAAGTATTGTTTTATAGAAACTGCTTGGTCAGGGTTTTTACCGCTCCTGAGGGAATACTTCCCATGCCTGGACGATAGTCCATATGTTAATCGGATGCTAAACTATGTTGCTTTGCGGCAAGTTGCCTATCGAGAAAATCCGTTCAGTTTTCACTACGTATATATGATCCTTACACAACACAACCAATCTTTTAATTCTTTTAACCATAATTTACTTTTGTGGATTCTATTAGCCAAGAATGAGGATGACGTCAGCTAGGGAGGTATGGAGAAGACATGCGATTCAAATATATTGGGAAAGGGCAGGTGATATATGATGATGATGATGATGAAGTTTGATAGCAATGTATTGTGTTCACTCAAATAAACACCAAATTCATGGTATATTCATTTCTAGCTTCTGCCCAGCGTTTTAACCCGCTTTTCCGTGGGAATACTCGCGCACAATAAAAAGTAGCCTATAGCCTTCCTCGCATAAATGGGCTATCTAAACGATAAGAATTTTTCAAATCGACGCAGTAGTTTCCTGAGATTAGACGACGTTCAACAAACAAACAAACTCTTCAGGCTTTATAATATTAGTATAGATTTTGTAAGAATACTTGTATATTATAGTGCAGATGCACTAAGTACACAACTTATCTGTTCCAGCAGCTGGTTGTCCTCGCTTTAAACAGTTATACACACTTATTAGCCGGACATCATCACTGGTAGTCACGCTCCTCACTGCATGATCATGTGGGCTATCAGAGTTTCGTAACATTGTAATCATTTGCTGGACTTTGAGGCATTTCTGCCTTGGATTCCGGGTTAAGTCGCTAAGGCTGGAATCTTTCAACCGAAATGAATAAGTTTGAATTTCGGTGGAATATTTTCTGCGGTTTATTTTTTGGAAAATGGTAATAGGCAGGTCGGGCAGCTTTCACATACGTGATTTTTTGTTACTGCGGTGCTTATTTGCGAAATATAAACAAACGACCATTCAATTTTAAGAACAGCTCAAATGTACACTAACGTTTGTTGCGAACATATACAGTAATAAGAAGAACTTCGAAGTTAAGTTAAGTTTGGTAATTCAGTTAGATTGTCCAGTAGTCGTGAGATGCCGGGGAAGTTTACTTGAGCACTTTTTTTTCCAGTTAGAAACATATAGGAAAGTGTGCAAAGTGGACAGTTTTTTTATTGGTCTTTAACGTTTAACAGCTAAGTTTTATAAAAAGTCTTTTTGCTTTACTCATAATAACAGATAGACAGAACTTACCAAATCAACACTAAGAACTGGCTCAAGTTCACACAACGCTGATTGGTAATCCTAACCCAGCTTCACTCTTCAAGTAAGCAGTGCGCGGTTCCCACAGACTGGCTGGCCAGAGCAATGTCTTCGAGAATCCTCCTCCTCGCCCGGCTGTATGAACTGCGCTTACGGGTATAGGCAGCTGTCTATTGGCCTCTGTTGAAGCATGATTTTATGATTTTTATAGGTTCTTTAGATAGCTGATGGCTACAATACCAGAAATAGTATGTAACCTACATGGAGAAATTGTTTTATGAAGAATTTGCTCCTAGATTTTTTTTTCGATTTATTGTATAAATAAATGTGTAAGAGAGAGAAAGTTGGTTTATACTACAAGTAGATAATTGAAGCCTTTTTGATTGCGGATTGATTGAGGCATACTTTTATAAAAATCATCTTTTTTATGGAAAAATGGGTACAAAACAATTGCCCCTAAATTATTTTCTTTCCAAAATAAATGTGAGATACTACTCGATCGTTTATACGAAAAGTTTCTCAACTATAAAAACAGCTATAAATATTGTTACTAGTCTGTGACAGTGGGACTTGTTATATGCGATTTTTTTTGGTAAAATATATTTTACATCAATTAACGTACAGTTAACACAACATTAGCTCCATTAATCTGCAACACTTTGTTGAGCAGCAAGGCGGATACCCTGTCGCTGTCCGGCAGGTAACTTGCTCACGTGCTCAAACAGCAGGCTCCAAGATAACCTCGTGGTAGTGACTGCTTGTCTTTTCGCGCACTCGTAGATTTCTGAAATAGGTTCTAGTAACGTTCTATATAAGTGAGAATTCCTACTATACTACTACATATTGTATCAAATGTGAGTTTGTGAGGATTATGCTTGTTACTCTATCACTCAAAAACTACTGTCTAGAATTTGACGAATTGGCTGTAATATAGCTTACATGTCAGACATAAAAATGTAGGCCTATTTTTTTGGCGGTGCGGGAAATAGTGTCCGCTCGGAAATGACAATGGAATTCCAACGACTTTTTATAAAGATTTAGTTGAGTGGGACTAGAGCAAGCAAGACGAAATAAAGGAGAAAATAGTGACATATTCGCAAATAAAATCATGAAAAGGATATTAACTATGATTATAAGAATTTAAGTTGGTAAAAGTATATCAGATGTTATGTTCAAATAACAAAGTGCCACTTACTGGTATAAAGCAGTTGTTTGGACGGAGTGCATTGTATCGAGGACAACGTTCGCAGTAATGGACACTACCTTCATGCACATTGCCTGTTGCGCACGTCGTGAATGTTACATAGCTGGTAGAGATATAAAATACTATCGATATCATGATTTTCATTTATGAGCCCTTTTCAATTCCTTTCTCATGCAAAAAAAACAGGTCTTCGTTTCACTGTGTTTAATTTTGTCGAGGCGAACTCTCTAGAGGTCTCATGGTCAAAAGATTTATTTTTTGTCCTCTTTAGTTGTTTTGTGGAATCGCTTGTTCTTAGTTTTAAGTTTTTATGCGTTAGGTCCAAAAACCGTAGAGATTAATTTTTTGATCGATAGAATATTCGTGCTTCATGAGGCAGCCCCAAAATACCAGATTAGATAAACTCGCGTCACTGAACTACCCAATGCGAGACGATTCGAACTCGAAGTTCGGCTCTCTATATGTATATTTATAAATTAACTGCGAACATTCACAACTCGACCCGAACAGGTTGCGCCGAATCTCGAATCGACCGACCGCGAACATACAACTTGATAGACATTGATATACACTAACTCGCGCGCTCCGCCTCCCCGAACCGTTCGTTTGCTCGGCGCGGCCCAGTCGAAGCGCGGCGAAGCCGTGTGCGAGCTTAGACGTTATTAACGTATTCTAGTTAAGTTAAAAAATTAAGTCCTTGACTCATCAATGCATGACTAAACCCGTGGCTTACCTATAAGCTAAAATTTTGCACGAGCTTCATCTTAAGATCTCTCACGGTGGCATAAGAAAGGATTTCCGAAATTTTCCACGAGACCGGAAAAAACGGGTTTAACACGGGGCAATCGCTGGGAGAAGTTTAGTTCCAATTTATAAGTGGTAAAATGAATGAAAGAACTATTGATATGCCTAGTCAACCCAGTACAGCAGAACTGTATGACCGGAAGATTCCCATTATCATGATGACCAGTGCGAATGGCATATTGGAAAGAGATGTGGCGAGCGAATTCCTAATGAATAAGCGGTGAGTCTTGTGTTGTTATTAGTGCGAACATATTTAGGATGTGGTTTTAAATCTACTAATTGCAATAAGGTTGCCTGGCATCAGGCGATTTGGGGTTTTTGTATGTAGGTATATAATCGTAAGTAATTGAAACTTCAGTTTGGTTCCTTGGTGGTTTGTAATACAAGTGGAACGCCGGTAGGTGGCGCTATTGTAATGTTTATCTGATAAGTTAGGTTATGTTCGCTACTTTCCGTCAGATAAATTATTTACTTCATTATTTATTTTTAGGTTTTGGTTCCCAGAATATGTCCCTCATTACCAATTCTCTCAAAGGGAAAGATTGCATCTATTACATGTTGCCATGCAAGTTATTCATTTACTTTTTGTAACATTTTACTTTTTTTAGGGAATTCAATCAATAAAGACAAAAGATCTTTATTTGCAAGAAGTTATACAATTACAAATGTATGTCTTTTTTCCGCATAGATGCAAAGAAAAAATGGAAAAAGATTCGCGAAAATTTAAAAGTGCGAGTTAACCTTAGAATAAAGTAAAAAGCGACCTAAGGCGCGAAAACCTTCAAGGCCTGGATACGGATACGGTGAAAGAACTCAAATTCTAATCCCCATACATTGAACCAAAGATGAATGCTGCAGGTCTGTTGACAAAATTACTGTGTTATACGAGTGACTGATGACGAATAGAGGGGAACATAAAACACGGCCAAGTATACATATCCACAAACCACAACAACCGTAACAATCAAATAGAATACCAAAAAATAAGACAAAAAAAACAGAGAATATTCTGAACCTACGAATAATCACAGCCAGTATTTTCAACCGTATTGTAGACAAAAAATATATGATCGGCAGAAGAGAAGGATCCTACTTGTTGGAGTTCTTTTAAAAAATTGGGGAGACTGTGAAGAGACTTTCAACCCGATGTAGACGAGTGCGTGTGAAGAGACTGTTTTTAGTATTGTAAGCGAAGCTTGAGGAAGAGATCGGTTACTGGTGAACTAATTTGATCGGGTGAAGCCGTGACTATATAAAGGTGAACTATCCCTTAATTAAACTACAGTGGGCAAAACTGTCTCAAAATTAAAGTGAAAGAAATATGACGAAGCGCTTCAGAAAAGGTGGGGAGTGGCCCTATGTAAATGTCCTGTACATTTTCTTTTATTTAGGATTTCTCTGTCTTTTTAAGGATGAATATATTTTTCGTGAAAATTCGGTAAAATGATCGTTGACATAATACTAATGAAAAATTATGTGTTCAATTTTTTTTGTGAAAGTGGTTTCTAAAACTAAGTAAATGATATTCTACTGAAGTGATAACGTAACGGGCGAAACTAATTGTTTGATTCCTAAGGGGTTCTTGTAAATATACATGTAATGTATGGTTATCAATGTTGTCTTAGTTTTTTATTTAAGCAGCCAACGGATAGTCTTTCCCGCACACCGAATGCGGGCTCCATCAAAATGAAAATGAGTCTATTACTGTGGCAATAATTTTTATAGAGTTCAGCAAGGTGATGGAAGTGTATGGGATTAATACCTTGTGCTTTTGAATTTAGAGTGTTGGGAACCCTTTGCAGAAATGAATGACCGCCATTAAAAAATCGGCCGAAAATGCGAATCGGATTCGCGCATCGGCAAACGGAAATACATCATTTGTGAAAAATAAATCAGCTTTCTAGCTGTCACGGTTTTCATGAATATCAGGGCCTGGATGACTAGACAGACAGACGAGCGGAGGTTTTGTACTATGGTCCCGTTTTTAGGTTTTACGGTAGAGGGTTGTTTAACCTCTAATAAGGGAGTTAAAACTAGCTACTTACCCATTCCCCTGATGCGTAGCATGCAGGTCGACGGTGAGCTGCGGTGAGGTAGGAGTGCGCATCTGTACTGGTCGCTGTAGCTCTGGCTGCTTCGGCGCTGCGCACTCACGCGCACGTGACGCAGGGCATCCGACAGGGAGCCCCAACCAGCGCCCAGGCAGGCGGTGTTGGGAGTCCTCTGGGGAAACTTGTGGTGGGTTAGAAAATGGTAAGAAGAGTTGTATGGTTATGAGGGTTAATGTAAATTGTTACTGATGTTAATTAATAAACGGTAACAAAATCCGTGTCGATACAGCTGTCACTCAATATATTTTCCTTTAAAAAATACAAACATTGCTGACGTGCTTTTGGTTGGTACGCTCATTGTTTGAAAATAGATCATTGTTGTTTGTAAAGAGGTGACAGCCTTTCTGATATTAGGACGTCAGTCACTTGTATACGTGTGGAGAAACTAACAGTGCGATAATATGGGCGAGGCAATTTCGCGTTGATTCGCCGTTTAGCAATGCCTATTTTTTTTATTTTTTGTCCAAAAACATCGTATATTACTGGAATACAAAAAACGAGCGTCGTTTCAATTTTTCATTATTACATATAATGTCATTTTGAGTATAGCTCAGCACAACAATAACCTAGAATAAAGGTCCTTTTCGCACACCATAACCTAGAGTAATCCTGGTCCTGGTACTGAAGTTGCGGGTGGATGTACGGCATCCAGTAACTGATGCCTAGGCAGCCACTGAGTTCTGTTGGTGAGGCTGGAACCGTTATCGCCAGTAATCTGTGCCCCAGATTGAGTACAGCGTTCGCACTGATACTGGGTCAGCTTGCATAGGACGTAAGAGGCAATCTGAGAGAAGAAAGTCATGGGTCAAGTCAATGTTATGTAGCACGGTAACTTATAATAGTTTTAACCTTAGGTTACACGATGCAGTCGGCGTCATTCTGGCATCCTAGTCACAGCTGACGAAAGACTGAAGGGCAAGAAAACACGGTACATTTTGGACATGAAGTCCGTCAGTATTCATGATGATGGGGAGAATGATCGTGAACCGGACACGAATCACTTCTCGGCATCATTCATGACCAGAGCTGATGGACTGGATGCGCCAGAACTGATCGTGTAAACCCTGTCTTAAACTTTTGTCGTCACAGAACATTGCGCGAGTGGCTGGCGCCAGAACCAATTCTAGATATTGCGGGTGACGGTGGTGGGAGGGGTAATAGAACCAACATGACTTGTGATTCGGGAATGTAGGGTCGGATCAACATCGAATTTTAGGGGAAGTTACTTTTAGCTGTTCCCGCCAGTTTGGCAGCGTGCCCTTCTTTCGCAAGGACCTACTTTCCCGCAGCGGAAAAAGTAGTATCAGTAAGGTATTCAGGGTTTGCCAGCGAGTGACCATGGCATACTGCATGACTGGCGTCTGCGTATACGCTGCCAGCAGCTTGTCGTGTTCAGCTGGCTCAGGATGTTGGCCCGCTGTCTCCGTCTTGTGCTTGCTGGAGCCGCATGAACCAGTATCGAGGCTTTGGCCGAGTGACCAGGTCATACCTGCATACTGGCGCTGCGTAGCTATCCGCTTGCACAGCTTGTCGGCCAGTCTGCTCCAGGATGTGGCCCGCTGTCTCCGGCTGTGCCTTGCTGGACCAACCAGTACCAGCCTGTGCACGAGTGGACCAGCATACTGCCACTGGGCGCTGCGTAGTATCGCTGCACAGCTTGTCGGCCAGCTGGCTCAGGATGTGCCCGCCTGTCTCCTGGGCTGTGCCTTGCTGAGCCGCCCAGTATGCACTTTGCGAGTGACTCATGCATACTGCAATACTGGCGCTGCCGGGGTTAGTATCGCTTGCACAGCTTGTCGGATCCGAAGCGTTGGCTTTTCAGGGATGTGGCTTTCGCCTGTTTGCGCGCTGTTGGCTTTGCTGAGGTGCCGCACCCAGTATCAGCTTGCCGAGTGAAACCAGCATACTGCATATGGCTGCTGCGTAGTAGTCGGTGCTGCAGCAGGCTGTGTCTGTGCTCAGTCTTGGGTGCTCAGGATGTGGGCCCGCCTTGTCGTGCCGGCTGGTCTTTGTGCTGAGTTGGGCCGGCACCAGTATATGCGCTTTTGAAGCGGTGGCCGTGATGTGACAGCATACCTGCATACGTGGCGCTGTCGTGTATCGCTTGCACGTTTGGTCGTCAGCTGTGCCGTGCAAGGATGTGGCCGCTGTCTCCGGCTTTGCCTTGCTGAAGCCAGCACCAGTATCAGCTTGCGTGCGACCTAGCACGTTTGGCGGCGACAGGTTGTCAGACGAGATGTTACGAGGAGAGGTTAGGGAGGAGAGGCTGCAAGTGTTGTATTTGTTTGATGACCAACTACGGGTTGAGTTGTCTGGGTGGCAGCTTGGGCATGATTGACATAATGTAGTTTGTTTTTTAAAGAATTTTGATATCATGATTGAGTATGGGGGAATTCCAAGTAAGGTGGATAAAAAACAGGGGGATTTCCTTTGTAGACCTTTGTGTAGTCGGTACAGGTCAGGGAATGCCTGACAAATCGTTTTAACAAGAGTCGTATTGCGTCTCAGGTCAGAGGTCAAATGACGCAACACCTGTATCGATTTTATAGTAGAAAAGTGAGTATGATAACGACAGCTAGTTATATCCTCTCAGTAGTAATAAGTTTGAGCAGGCCTAACGACGTCGACTCGGGCGGCAACACGCCGCGGACGCTACGGGCTTTCCTTTGCTCTCAGATCGTCCATCGCGCGTGTTTGTAGGCTGTTGATTTTATGTACCTGGAATGATTTTTACGTTGATGGATAAACTAGTCGAAGATGATTTAGGAGGTGAATAGAAAAGCGATTTGGTTTGAAATTAATTATTATTTGTAATTATTTATGAATAAGTGATAAATAAAATGAAAATAAAATTATTTAAAGACACATCAGTGATGATTTGTGGTTCTTGCAAATTCCGATTCTGAGGGGGTGGGGGGGGGGGGGGGTGTCGTCACGGAACATTGCGCGAATCTACGGCAACTGAAACAATATAGCATAACAGCAGTGGTTGAAATAAGTAGGACACATGCGCACCTTTTGCTGCGGAATTTTCTTGTGGTTTTGCGAGAACTGTAGTAGTTCGTGTCTGTCTCTTGGTTATTTGGTAATCACGCAGTGCTGGGTATTTGAGGCAGGCCTAACATTTCTGAGGGTTTGTATGTTCGTTGAATCTATAAGGGTGTCGGTGAAAATCAGTAGAGGTATGGTGGCAGGCTGGCATGGGGTGTTTGGAGTGCTGATGTATTAGTCCGTTTGTTGAAGCGGAGGTTATAGTGTGTTTATTTTTATTTTGAAGGTACTGGGTTGGAGCGTCGAGGGGGGTCCGGTGAAACTTCGTAATCACTAACCGGCTGTTTAATAGTTTTTTTATATCATTTTGTGCTCAATCGTTGTTAATACCAGTGTCCTTGATATGCGTCTTTAGAGGAAATTTTATAAACGAATAATTTTAAGCCGCATGCGGGTGAGCAGTTGCTCGGGTGGAGTTTGTTAGAGCGAGTGGACGTCGACGAATCAGTCGGCTTGGGCGTTTTGGAGTGTGATAAGCAAGAAGAAGATTCAATTTAAAGAGTCCTTGACATTCCAAACGAAGACAGATCTTGATATGTCAGGTGCCCCTTGTATTATATGGCGTAGTGCGCATTGGTTTAATGGATGGAAGTGGTGGCCGTCAGGAAGCGTGGTCTTCGGCCACAGCCTGGAAAGTGCCGCGGCACTAGCTCGGGTCCGCCGCTCCCTTGCGATATGGTGTTGTTAGATGCCGTCGATAGGCGCGGCTTAGGTTCTGCTGAACTGTGTGTACTGGGTTGGGGGAGGAAAGTTTATATGGTTATCTTGGAACTTTTGAAGTTGTTCGCATGACATGATATTTAGGCTGGTATGGCTTCTATATTAGGGATAGAGCAAGTGATTGATGGGTGATATTGTTATTAATGGGTGTCAGAAATATAGGAAAAATGATATTCCCAATTCAGGAGGACTTTTGAAAGTATTTTTTTTGACTAAGGCTGCGTGAAGTATTTGCGAGATTTTGGTGGGTTTCGAGGTTGAGAAGAAAGACTCTCCTCAAATGGATTTCGACATTAGCTATTGTGTGTGTGAAGTAATTGCCCTGGGTTTTGCTACTGGGTGAGCGCTGGAATAAAACTGGCGTGATATCGACTATTTGTAAATTATGTTGGTATCATAGAAGATGTTCATAGAGATTTGAAGATTTGCTGGTATAGCTAAAAGGGCAGCGGACATATACAGCTTAGTTCCAGTAGTGGCATGTTGATACACGACGAGATCTTACGATCAATGTTACCACAAATCTGCAAATGTTCCTGTGCCAATCGATTTTTCAACCTTATCATCAATAGGGGAGTGGTTGGGGGTTGTTGGGGGGGTTCAGTATTCGATTGTAAAATTTATACAAGATTCGTATACGTTGACCTGCTATCGCTATAGGGCTCTCCATTACCATATTGACGGCCTATATTCGCCGGATGTCATGCAAGGTGTATCATGTGTGGTGACTCGGAGTCCGCGGGGGGCGGCCGAAGTTGGCGTGTATGTCAGGCTGCAACGCGGTGAAGTGTGTTGCTCAGGTGGTTTGGGACGCACCAGCTCCTAGTGGTTAAGCGTGGTTCTTGCTAGTGTTCTAGAAGTAGATATTTATTCATTTGGCCAGTTTGTTGGTCAGGTCGTGTATGCGAACTCTGGTATATGTTTTTCGTCAAACGTTTGTCGTCGGTAAGTCGTCGTACGGCAAAAAAACGAATTTGGTTAGTATCGAACGGATCCGCGCAGGGTCGGGTGTTGGTGGAGTGATGGGGTATTTGAGGTCATGCGCCGACTTGGTCTCGTATATAGTTATGTGAAACGATGAGTCGAGTTTTTACGAGATGCTTTGACTGTAGAGATCAAAAGTATGAACATTTATAGTACAGCTAGCCCCCAGCGGTTGCACGCGCGGCTGCCTTTGCGGCCGTGGGAATACAGTGCGCACCGCGGATGAAAGTACGCTATAGCCTTCCTCGATAATGGGAGCTATTCTAACACTTGAAAGAGTTGTTCTAAGATCGGTGACCAGTAGGTTTTCCTGAGAGTTTATTGCTGTCGGTTCAAACAATAACAAACTCTTAGTTTATAAATATTAGTATTGATATGTAATAGTTTGGTATTTTCAGAGATTATAATCGGCTGGTGTTTATAAAGGGGAATCTTGCGAGGCGTATACTACTTGAGGTAGACTGATGTCTGAGTAGGGGGTAAGAGGTATCTGTGGTTGGTCATGTCTATGATATTAGAGGAACACATCTTATTTGGCAGCAACCTGCTTGTTGGTGCATCGACGCGATCGAGACTGCAATATTCCCTGGAAGTATGACGAGTGAAACATCATAATATATAAGTGTGTTAATACAATTCCATGTTTAGATAAGAGTGATCCGTGATTTAGGCAATTGAGGCTTACCTGTGTGGGTGATGGTTTTGATTTTGAAGAAGATTGGATGGAATTATAGTGAAGGGGTTCAAGAAATGATAGGTGATCTTGAGTTAGTGATAGATTAAGTCTTGAATTGGTTCTTGTGACTAATTTAGCTAGCTAAAAGACGAGTCTTAGTGGGACCAAACTAGTGTAGCAGAGGTGCGTAAAGGCGGATGACTTTGTAGATTTAGAAGTCAATACTAACTTAACATAGGCGGCCAGTTGTTACAAGCTGCCGCCCGGCCCAGCCGACACTGGGACATAGGCGTATGGGATGCAGCTGGCTCTTTTATGAGCTCTGTAGTAGTATTGTGGCTCTTGACCCCAGTGCTTTATTCTGGTTCATATGAAGGATATATGCGTTGAATGCATTGTCTGGTGTAGGACAGGTCTTTCGCTCTGAACCTGTAAACATGAGGTTTTTGGTGTCATTGTATGTTATGTGTTCTGTTTATTCTGGCTAGGGTGTATTGTGGAGTTAGCTGGTCTAGTTGGGCATGCTTTCGATGATAGAGTACAATTATATTACAGAGTACAGTGAAGATTGTATAAAGTTTGAGGGGGGTGACTGCTGGATAGTGGCTTGTTTGTGCTGGAGAGAGTTTGGTGAGGTAGGTGATCTTAGAGACCATCGAAGTAGCAGACTTTAGGGAATAACTTTTTACCACTATCCAGATGCGGAATAGTTCTTTCAGAGTGTTACTGTAAAATGTAGTTGGAAGCTTAGGCCATGGGAAGGTTACGTTTTGGTGGGCGTCCGCTTTGTAAATTTTGACATGAATAAAGTACTAAATAGCCTCTTTCAATATAATGGTTTTGACTTTAGATATTGTTACAAGTTGGATATTTAATTGAGTCATAATGTATTAGAACTGCTAGTGTTTCCATCATATTACTATCACTGTCATTTTTGATAGGTACTGCATCACAGTCACTGGTATTGATTTTTCTCGGAGCTAGATCATTTATTGTATTATCGTTATGCTGCGACAGAGGCGGCGGTGTGATATCTCGCGCACGCTGAGTGACGGTGATGTGCTTTTGGGTTTCGTTATGAGTGCTGGTGAGTACTCATGTCCCACAACGTCTATGAAATATTTGAGAGTAGGTTATGGGCTATTGGCCGTTAATTTGAGAAGGTGTATCATTAATCTACTAGCTGTTTCTTCCAGATTTTTGAGGCATGGCGTGAGTGGCTTTGGCATAGTTTCGAAATTGTGCGAGTTGCATAGTAACTAGCGTATTCAACATAATGGCCAATTGGAGTTGAGCTTAGCGTGTGATCTGGATACAGAGTGAATGTCGCCTTCTTGTCTCTTGATAAGAATTAATTGGGTGTTGGTTTGGTTTTGTGATATACCTTTTTTGTGGGCTTTTCTTTGGGGTGTGTTTGCGGTGGCTCCGGGGTGTTGCTTGTAATAGTAGTAGACGTTCTTGTGTAAGTGGAGAAAATGATTATAGGGTTATGCGTAACTTGGCGGTTTTTGGTACCTTGTGTGGTTGATGGTTATTATATATTGTGCATGTTTTTTGCCTATAAACATCGAAAATATTGCACATGTTTATAATCCTATTATTTTGATGACTTGGAAAGTTATTTGATTTGAAAGCTTTAACCAAAACTGATTCTTGTGTCCTGGTAGGTGTTGTTTGAGTGTGTTTAGGATAGGCTTGAGTTGAGTTTTTGGTCTAGATGGTTGGTTATAACCGACAACGTGGGTCCTGTTGATAAAAGTTTGAGTTCTATTTGGAATCTTTCACTGTTTGTAAGCATAATTTATGTCCGATGTTTTTGCTTTACTAATTATTTGATAAGAGGAATAAGCTTTGTTTTTTGTTTGTTTTGGTTGTAATGGATGAATGATTAATGTGCGTTGTGTTCCTCTTAAATTAGATAATAATACCTTGGTTATGCGTTTGCTGTGTTTGCCACCGGGATTATTAACAAGAGTTCTTCGGAGGCCATTTGTCGAGTGTGGAGTCTACATTATCTTGTGCACGGAGTGACAGTAGGTCTTGTATTTTTTAGTCGGGTAGTTCGGGTGCAGTATCCGCTGACGGGTGATTGCGTAGTGAAACCGGCGGTGGAGAAAGACGGGCTAGTTTGAAATGATGATAGATCGAAAGATATGGCATGTGGCTATAATCTGTGGAATGGATTTGACCCTCAGGCAGAGTGCCATCAGCTGAGTGTTTGTTATTGATCATATTATACTGATAAGGTACTTACTTGACTAACAAGTCAGAACTTGTTTTTCTTCATCACCAACTTTACCTTAACTTTATTTTTACAAGCGGTTGATCCGGAAATCCATGTAAATATACAATGTGCGGAGGTCCCGCATCACTGCCTTATAACGCCGAGGCAGAACTTTTAAATCTGTAATCAATTCAATCAGAAATATGAAATAATGGTACTGTAAATGCTTTTGAGTAAACAAAACAACGCTGTTGGTTTGTTTGTTTGGTTGTATTTTAACCGTTTACCTGATCGATTTTAAGTTGGCAGTATTTCACTGTAGGCGTCTTGCACGTTTAGGCGTTTACATGTCCAAGTTTTTAAATTTTCGCAAATATTTTGCCCGGATGCCATTGCAAATCTTTATTTTGTTGAACGCCCGCCAAACAACCCACAACACAATTGGCACTTTGCCACTTTCACTGACACTTCTCTAAGAAAAACGGAGTGCT
>NWSH02000019.1:10730809-10756421 GCA_002382865.2 Heliothis virescens
CGGAGTTAAACAAGGACATCAGAAATTACTTTGTGGGATATTATAATCGCCAAATGTCCTTGTTTAACTCCGAAACTTCTTACAAATTAAATAACTCTGTAAAAAACGTTTTATTGCGCAATAAAACGTTTTTTACAGAGTTTTTTTTTACAGAGTAAGTTTCGGGGTTAAACAAGGACATCAGAAATTACTTTGTGGGATATTATAACCGCCAATCATAAGATCACGCCTCATATTGAATATTAACTTAGGTAAAACATGAAAAAAACATTTTATATTTGAATTTCCCGCTTCTAGTCGTCGCATGCACCTTAAGGTGAATGCGACACCTGGAAGCGGGAAATTCAAATATAACATGTTTAAATGCGGTTATAATATCCAACAAAGTAATTTCTGATGTCCCTTTTTAACTCCGATACTTCTTACAATTTAAATGTTACTGATTAAACTTTTTATTGCGAAATATCATAGTATATCCAGTAACATATGAATTGCGTCGCATTCACCTTATTAAAATCCTTTTATTCTTAAGAATTTGGCTAGACTCTTATATATCTGCAGCTTATATAGCTGAAGGTTCAACAGTGTGTTTAAACAAAAGATCAATAATATTTTTACGAAAAAGTTAAACAGACCTTTGACAATATAAAATCTTAAGCACGTGTCAAACGCATATTTAACTTATTTGTAAAAATACCATTGATCTTTTAGTGTTGTATTAGAATTTATTTAATTTGCATCCTAAAAAAAATTGTCATGGTATTTTCAATATTAACCATTATTCGTACATTTAAAAAAGGCCAAAAGAACCAAGTTTTAAAAGTTCCACATACCCATACAAAAGTTCAACGACACGACAGCACAACTTGGTGTCCCACAAGCAAGGCAGAGGTTTGAAAGGTCCGGCCTTATCTTTGGTCAAATTGGACAACTTTACGGGCGCCTTGCCTTTATCCTTCTGTGATTTCTGTGATTTTTGACTCTTCTGCGATTTAACTGTCTCTCGAGTTTCGTTTAGAGATTTGTTACCTTTTTTATTTGATTTTGGTACCACCTAGAAACGACAAAAGTATTGTTTTATAGAAGAACTAGCTTGGTCAGGGTTTTTACCCGCTTCCTGAGGGAAATACTTCCCATGCCTGGACGATAGTCCATATGTTAATCGGATGCTAAACTATGTTGCTTTGCGGCCAAGTTTCATCGAAATCCGTTCAGTTTCATAGCGTATATTATGATCATTACACAACACCAAGCCATCTTTAATTACTTTTACCAATAATTTATTTTGTGGGATTCTATTAGCCAAGAATGAGATGACGTCAGCTAGGGAGGTATAGGAGAAGACATGCCGATTCAAATATATTGGGATAAGGGCAGGTGAATGATGATGATGATGATGATGAAGTTTGATAGCAATGTATTGTGTTCACTCACATACACCCAAATTCATGGTATATTATTTACTAGCTTCTGCCAGCGGTTTCACCCGCTTTCCCGTGGGAACTACTCGGCGCACCAATAAAAAGTAGCCTATAGCCTTCCTCGATAAATGGGCTATCTAACACTGAAAGAATTTTTCAAATCGGACCAGTAGTTCCTGAGATTAGCGCGTTCAAACAAACAAACAAACTCTTCAGCTTTATAATATTAGTATAGATTTTGTCAAGACATACATTGTATATTATAGTGCAGATGCATAGTAACAATACCTTAGTCTGTTCCAGCAGCTGGTTGCTCGCTTTAAACAGCTTATACACCTTATTAGCGACATCATCACTGGTAGTAGTCCACTGCATGATCATGTGGGCTATCAGAGTTTCGTAACATTGTAACATTTGCTGGACTTTGAGGCATTTTGCCTTGGATTCCGGGGTTAAGTCGCTAAGGCTGGAATCTTCCTGAAATGATAAGTTTGAATTTCGGATGGAAATATTTTCTCGGTTTATTTTTTGGAATGGTATAAGCAGTCGGGCACCTTTTACTGGATTTTTTTGTTACTGCTGGGTTATTTCAGCGAAATACTAAACAACGACCATCAATTTTAAGAACAGCTCAAATGTTACACTAACGTTTTCTGCGACATATACAGTAATAAGAGAACTTCGAAGTTAAGTAAGTTTGAGTATTCCAAGTTAGATTGTCAGATCCGTGACGATGCCGCCTGGGAAGTTACTTGCAGCACTTTTTATTCCCAGTAGAAACATATAGAAAGTGGTGCAAAGTGGACATTTTATTATTGTCTTTACGTTAACAGCTAAGTTTTATAAAAAGCTTTTGCCTTTACTCATACATAACAGATAGACAGAACTTACCAAATCAACACTAAAGAACTGCTCAGCTTCACACAACTGCTGCAGTATCCTACCCAGCTTACTCTTCAAGTAAGCAGTGCCGGTCTCCACAGACTGGCTGGCCAGGATGTCTTCGAGATCCTCCTCCTCGCCCGGCTGTATGAACTGCGCTACGGCGTATAGCAGCTGTGCTATTGGCTCCTGGTTGAAGCATGAATTTTTATGATTTTTATAGGTTTTTGATGTGATGGCTACCATACAGAAATAGTATGTAAACCTACATGGAGAAATTGTTTTATGAAGAATTGCTCCTAGATTTTTTTTTCGATTATTGTATAAATAAATGTGTAAGAGAGAGAAAGTTGGTTATACTACAAGTAGATAATGATGCCTTTTTGATTGCGGCATTTGATTGAGGCATATTTTATAAAATCATTTTTTTATGAAAATGGGTACAAAACAATTGCCCCTAATTTATTTTCTTTCCGAAAATAAATTGAGATAACATACTCGATCGTTTATACGAAAAAGTTTCCAAACTATCAAAACAGGCTAAATATTGTTACTAGTCTGTGACAGTGGGACTTTTAATATGGATTTTTTTGGTAAAATATTTTTACATCAAATTACGTACAGTTAACACAACATTAGCTCCATTAATCTGCACACACTTGTTGAGCAGCAAGGCGGATACCCTGTCGCTGTCCGGCAGGTACTTGCTCACGTGCTCATACAGCAGCTCCAAGATAGACTCGTGGAGTGACTGCTTGTCTTTCGCGCACTCGTAGATTTCTGAAAATAGGTTAGTAACCTTCTAATAAGTGAGAATCCTACTTACTACTAATATTACAAATGTGAGTTTGTGAGGATGTATGCTTGTTACTCTATCACTCAAAAACTACTGTACAGAATTTGACGAACTTGGCTGTAATATAGCTTACATGTCAGAATAACATGTAGGCTATTTTTTTGGCCGGGTGCGGGAAATAGTTCCCTCGGAAATGACATGGAATTCCAGATTTTTTAAAGATTTAGTTGAGTGGGACTAAGAGCAGCAAGACGAAAATAAGGAGAAAATAGTACATATTCGCAAATAATCAAAAATATCTACTATGTACCAAAATATATAACAAAGTATTGCCAACTTACTGGTATAAAGCAGTTGTTTGACGAGTGCATCTTGTACGAGACAACGCCGCAGTATGGACACTACCTCCATGCACATTGCCTCGTTGCGCACTCGTGATGTTACACTGTAAGAAATAAACTATCGATATCATGATTTTCATTATGAGCCCTTTTCAATTCCTTTCTCGCAAAAAAAACAGGTCTTTCGTTTCACTGTGTTTATTTTGCCGGCGACTTCTAGAGCCATGTCAAAAGATTTATTTTGTCCTCTTTAGTGTTTTGTGAATCGCTTTTCTTAGTTTAAGTTTTTATGCGTTAGGTCCAAAAACCGGTAGAATTAAATTTTTGATCGAATAGAATATTCGTGCTCATCGGCAGCCCCAAAATACCCAGATTAGATAAACTCCGCGTCACTGAACCTACCCAAGCAGAGACGATTCGAATCGCAAAGTTCGGCTCTCTATATCTATATTTTATAACTGCGAACATTCACAACTCGCCCCGACAGGTGCGCCGAATCGAATCGACCGACCGGCCGACCATACAAATTGATAGACACTTGAATACCTACACCGCGCCGCCCGCCTCCCCCGAACCGATTCGTTTCGACTCGGCGCGGCCCAGTCGACGCGGCGAAGCCGTTGCGAGCTAACGTATTAACGTAATCTATAAATAAAAAATCTAAGTCCTGACTCATCAATGCATGACCCAAACCCGTGGACCTATAAAGCTAAAATTTTGCACAGAGCTTCATCTTAAGACTCTCACGTGAGATAAGAAAGGATTTCCCGAAATTTTCACGAGACCGGGAAAAAACGGGTTTACACGGGCGCATCCGCTGGGAGAAGTTAGTTCCCAATATAAGTGGGTAAAAATGAATGAAAGACTATTGATATCGCTAGTCCAACAGTACACAGAACTGTATGACCCGGAAGATCCCCATTATCATGATGACCAGTGCCGAATGAGCATATGGGAAGAGATTGCGAGGAACACTAATGAAAAGCGTGAGTCTTGTTTTGTTATTAGTGGAAATATTTAGATGTGTTTAAATCTACTAATGCTAAAGGTTGCCGGCATCAGCGATTTGGTTTTGTATGTAGGTATATCGTAAGTAATTGAAACTATCAGTTGGTTCCTTGGTGGTTTGTAAACAAGTGGACCCGGTAGGTGGCGCTATTGTCAATGTTATCTGATAAGTTAGGTTATGTTCGCTACTCCGTCAGATAAAATATTTACTTCATTATTTATTTTTAGGTTTGGTTTCCAGAATATGTCCTCATTACCAATTCTCTCAAAGGGAAAGATTGCATTCTATTACATGTTGCCATGCAAGTTATTCATTTACTTTTGTAACATTTTAACTCTTTTTAGGGAATTCAATTCAATAAAGACAAAAGATCATTTATTTGCAAGAAGTATACAAATTACAAATGTATGTCTTTTTTTCAGCAATAGCATGCAAAGAAAAATGGAAAAAGATTCGCGAAAACTTTAGAAAGGCGATTAACCTTAGAAAAAGTAAAAGCGACCAAGGCGCGAAAACCTTCAAGCCTATACGATACGTCAAAGAACTCAAATTTCTAATCCCATACATGGAACCAAATGAATCTGAGGTTTTGACAAAATTACTGTCTATATCGAGTGACGATGACGATGAGGGTAACATAAAACCAACGGCCACAGTATACATACCACAACCACAAACAACCGTAACAATCAATAGAATCACCAAAAATAAAGAAAAAAAAACAGAGAATATTCTAGAACCTACGAATCAAACACAGCCAGTATTTCAACCGTATTTAGAAAAAATATATGATCGGCAAGAAGAGAAGGATCCTACTGTGGAGTTCTTTAAAAATCTGGGGGAGACTGTGAAGACCTTTCCACCCGATGTACGAGTGCGTGTGAAGAGAGCTGTTTTTAGTATTGTAAGCGAAGCTGAGGAAGAGATGGTTACTGGTGAAGCTATTGATCGTAAGCCGTGACTATAAGGTAGACTATCCCTTAATTAAACTACAGTGAGCAAAACTGTCTCAAAATTACAAGTAAAGAAATATGACGAAGCGCTTCCAGAAAAGGTGGGGAGTGCCCTATGTAAATGCTGTACATTTTCTTATTAGGACTCTGTCTTTTTAAGGATATTATTTCTGTGAAATTCGGTAAAATATCGTTGACATATCAATGAAAAATTATGTGTTCAATTTTGTTTGTGAAGTGGTTTCTAAAATAGTAAATGGAATCTTACTAACAGTAAACGAACGGGCGAAACTAATTTTTGATTACCTAAGTTCTGTAAATATAATGTAATATTTATAATGTTTCTTATGCTTTTTTATTTATAAGCAGCAACGATAGTCTTTCCCGCACACCGAATGCGGGCTCTCTCAAATGAAAATGAGTCTATTACTGTGGCAATAATTTTATAGATTCAGCAGGTGATGGAAGTGTATGGGATACATACTTGTGCTTTGAATTTAGATGTGGACCGCCAGAAATGATGACCGCCATTAAAAAAATCGGCCAAATGCGAATCGGATTCGCGCATCGGCAACGGAAATACATCATTTGTGAAAAAAAAACAGCTTTCTAGCTGTCACGGTTTATGAGATACAGCCTGGAGACAGACAGACAGACAGCGGAGGTTTTGTACTAGGGTCCCGTTTTAGCTTTTACGGAAGGGTTTTTAACCCTAAAAAGGGAGTTAAAACTAGCACTTACACATTCCCCTGATGCGTAGCATGCAGGTCGACGGTGAGCTGCGTGAGGTAGGAGTGCGCACTGTACTGGTCGCTGTAGCTCTGGCTGCTCGGCGCTGCCGCACTCACGCGCACGTGACGCAGCACCGACAGGAAGCCCCACAGCGCCAGGCAGCGGTGTTGGGAGTCTCTGGGGGAAACTTGTGTGGGTTAAAAATGGTAAGAACGAGTTGGATATGGTTATGAAGGGTTATGTATTGTTACTGATGTTAATTAATAAACGGTAAAAAAATCCGTGTCAGAACAGCTGTCACTCAAATATTTTCCTTTAAAATACAAACATTGCTACGTGCTTTTGGTTGGTACCCTCATTGTTTTGAAAATAATCATTTTGTAAAAGTGACAGCCTTTCTGATATTAGGATCGTCAGTCACTTTATACCGTGTGGAGAAACTACAGTGCGATAATATGGCGAGCAATTTCCGTTTGATTCGCCGTTTTAGCAATGCATTTTTTTTATTTATTTGTCCAAAAACATCGTATAACTGAAAAAAACAGCGTCGTTTCAATTTTCATTTTACATATAAGTCATTTTGAGTATAGCATAGCACAACAAACCTAGAATAAAGTCCTTTACGGCACACCATAACCAGAGTATCCCTGGTCCTGGTACTGAAGTTGAGGAGTGGATGTACGGCATCCAGTACTGATGCTGCAGCCCTGTAGTCTGTTGGTGAAGGCTGACAGTTCTCCAGTATCGTGCCCAATTGAGTACAGCGTTCCACTGATACTGGGGTCAGCTTGCATAGGACGTAGAGGCAATCTGAGAGAAGAAAGTTCATGGGTCAAGTCAATGTTATGTAGCACGTAACTTATATAGTTAACCTTAGGGTTACACGATCAGTCTGGCGTCATTCTGGCATCAGTCACAGACTGACGAAAGACTGACGGGCAAAAAACACGGTACATTTTGGACCATGAGTCCGTCAGTCATGAATGATGGGAGAATGATCGTGGAACCGGACACGATCATTCTCCCATCATTCATGACCAGACTGATGGACTGGACTGACGCCAGACTGATCGTGTAACCCCTGTCTTAAACTTTTTGTCGTCACAGAACATTGCGCGAGTGGCTGCGCAGAAACCAATTCTAGATATTAGCGGGTGACGGTGGTGGGGGAGGGGTATAGACACATGACTTGTGATCGGAATTTAGGTTCGGATCAACATCGAATTTTAGGGGAAATTACTAGCTGTTCCCCGCAGTTTGGCACGTGCCTTCCGAAGGACCTACTTCCCGCAGCCGGGAAAAAGTAGACCAGTATCAGGTTGCCGAGTGACCAGCATACCTGCATACTGGCGCTGCGTAGTATCGCTGCACAGCTTGTCGGCCAGCTGGCTCAGGATGTGGCCCGCTGTCTCCGGCTGTGCCTTGCTGAGCCGCACCAGTATCAGCTTGCCGAGTGACCAGCATACCTGCATACTGGCGCTGCGTAGTATCGCTGCACAGCTTGTCGGCCAGCTGGCTCAGGATGTGGCCCGCTGTCTCCGGCTGTGCCTTGCTGAGCCGCACCAGTATCAGCTTGCCGAGTGACCAGCATACCTGCATACTGGCGCTGCGTAGTATCGCTGCACAGCTTGTCGGCCAGCTGGCTCAGGATGTGGCCCGCTGTCTCCGGCTGTGCCTTGCTGAGCCGCACCAGTATCAGCTTGCCGAGTGACCAGCATACCTGCATACTGGCGCTGCGTAGTATCGCTGCACAGCTTGTCGGCCAGCTGGCTCAGGATGTGGCCCGCTGTCTCCGGCTGTGCCTTGCTGAGCCGCACCAGTATCAGCTTGCCGAGTGACCAGCATACCTGCATACTGGCGCTGCGTAGTATCGCTGCACAGCTTGTCGGCCAGCTGGCTCAGGATGTGGCCCGCTGTCTCCGGCTGTGCCTTGCTGAGCCGCACCAGTATCAGCTTGCCGTGCGACCAGCACGTTTGGGCGACAGGTTTCAGACGAGAGACAGAGAGTAGGAGGAACGCAAGGTTGATGAGACCAACTACGGTTAGTTGTCTGTGGTTGGCACTGGAACAAAGTAGTTTTTTCTAAAAATTATACATATTAAGTATGAATTTCAAAATCATAAAAAAACAGGGGATTCTTTGTAGACCTTTGTTAGTCTTTACAGGTCAGAATGCCTGACAAACGTTTTAACAAGAGTCGTATTGCGTCTCAGAAGAGGTCAAATGAGCGCAACACCTGGATCGATTTATAGTAGAAAGTGAATGAAAACGAAAATGCTAGTTATACCTCTCAGTAGTAATAAGTTTGAGCAGGCTAACGACGTCGACGTCGGGCGGCAACACGCCGCGGACCCACGCGCTTTCCTTTGCTCTCAGATCGTCCATCGCGCGGTGTTCTAGCGTTGATTTTATTACCTGGAATATTTGTTTACGTTAGCAAAACTATCAAATAAAGGAAATAAAAAACGATTGGTTGAATTAATAAGTGAATTATTTATGAATAATATAAATAAAATGAAAATAAAATATTTAAAACACAAGTATACTTCTTGCCAACCATTTTGTCGTCACGGAACATTGCGCGAATCACTGCACTGAAACCAATTATACATAACAGCAGTGTGAGATAAGTATGGACACATGCGCACTTTTGCTCGGAATTTTCTTGTGTTTTGCGAGAACTGTAACTCTGTCTGTCCTCTTATTTGGTAACACCAGTGCTGGGTATTTATTCCTGCAGGCATACATTTCCTGATTTTGTATGCTGGAATCATAACAGCTCGGTATAAACAAGAGGTACTGCAGCTGGCACTGTGTGTAGTGTAGTAGCCTTGGTAAGCAAAAGTTTATTTTTATTAAGTACTAGCTGATCCGGTGAACTTCGTATCACTAACCTTTTAATTATTTTTTTATAATCATATTTTCTCATCGTTTAAACCATCCCTTAATCTCTACAAACATTTTAAAACGAAAATAAGCCCAATCGGTCCAGCAGTTCTCGAGTTTTAGCAGGACTAACGAACAGCGATTCATTTTTATTTATAAGAAGAAGAAGATTCAATTAAAAAACTTACATCCAAACAAACAGATCTGAAGTCAGCCCCCTTATCAGACATGGCGAGCGCCAGGTCTATGAGGAAGGGTGCCCTCAGCAGCTGTGTCTTCGGCCACAGCCTGATGTGCCGGCGCACCAGCTCCGGGTCCGCCGCCCCTTGCGATATGTGGTAGATGCACGTCGATAGGCAGCGGCTTAGTTCTGCTGAACTGTGTGGTACTGGGAGGAAAGTTATATGGTTACTTGGAATCTTTGAAGTTGTTAGCTGACATGATATTTAGGCTGGTATGTCTATATTAGGGTAGAGCAAGTGATTTGATGGGTGATATTGTTATTAAATGGGTGTCAGAAATAAGGAAAATTGATATTCCCAATTCAAAACTTTTAATATTTTTTTTGACTAAAGGCTCTGAAATTGCTAAGCCATTTTGAAAAAAAACCTCCTCAAATGGCATTTCACTATAGCTATGGGAAGTAATTGCCACGGGACGTGGATAAAACCGCGTGAATCAACTATTGTAAAATATTTGTATCATAAAATGTCAGTAGATTTGAAGATTCTGGTAGCAAACAGCGACAATACAGCAGTTCCAAGTGCATGTTGATACAGACGACATCACATCAAGTTACCACAATCTGTCAAATTTCCGCAATCGATTTTCAACCTTATCACAATAGGGGGTAGGTTAATATTCGATTGGTAAAATTTTACAGATTCGTATACGTTGACCTGCTATCGTCTATACCATACATATTGACTCAACTCACCGATGTCATCAATATCAATGGTGGTGGACTCGGAGTCCTGCGGCGGCGGCTCCAACTTGCTGTACAGGCGCACGCTGAAGTAGTGGCTCAAGTGTGACAGCACCAGCTCCAAGTGGTACGTCTTGCATAGTCTAGAAATAATATTTATCATTTGCCAGTTTGTCAGTCCTGTATGCAACTCTGTATAGTTCTTCTCAAACGTTTTGTCGTCGGTAGTCGCTACGCAAAAAACAATTTGTAGGTGTCAACGGATCGCAGGGGTGGGGATGGGGTATGAGGACATGCGCGGACTTGTGCTCGTAATATAGTTACGAAACGATATCGAGTTTTACGAGAGCTTTACTGTAAATCAAAAGTAAGACATTTATAGTACACTAGCTCCCGCCAGCGGTTTCACCCGCTTTCCCGTGGGAACTACAGTGCGCACCCGGATAAAAAGTAGCCTATAGCCTTCCTCGATAAATGGGCTATCTAACACTGAAAGAATTTTTCAAATCGGACCAGTAGTTCCTGAGATTAGCGCGTTCAAACAAACAAACTCTTCAGTTTTATAATATTAGTATAGATATGTATATTTGTATTTCAAGGATAAAATCCTGGTGTTTAACAGTGATTAAGAGTATACTTACTTGAGTAACTGATGTACTAGAGGGGGTAAGGTATCTGGTGGTATGTCTATGATATAAGAACACATCTTATTCACAACCTGCTTGTGGTCATCACGCGACAGCTGCATATCCCTGGAAGTATGACAGTGAAACATAAATATAAAGTGGGTTAATACAATTCCATGTTTAAAACATATCCGTGAGTTAGGCAACTAGGCTTACTTACTTCATGGTGATAAAAGTTGGATGGAAAATAAGTCAAAATAATGATCTTATTTAGAAGAAAGCTTGAACTTCTGCACTAATTAGCTACTAAAAGCACGATCTTATGACCAAACATGTAAGCAGAGCCAAGGCAAGACTTTTGAAATTAGAAGACTCATACTAACTTAAACATAGCGGCCAGTTGTACAAGCTGCCGCTCCGCCCAGCGACACTGACATAGAGTATGGATGCACTGCTCTTTATACTCTGTGGTAGTAAGCTCTGACCCGCAGTGCTTTATCGTGTCAAATGAAGATATAGCGTTGATGCATTCTGGTAGGACATCTCGCCAACTGAAAACATGAGGGTTTTTTCATTATATATTTTTTTTTATTCTGTAGTGGTATTATTAGCTGTCTATGCACATGGATAATACAAATTACAAGTACAAAATGTATAAGAACTGCTGAAGCTATTTTGCTGAAAGTTGGTGAGGAAGTATCTTAGAACCATGAAACAGACTTAGGATACTTTTTACCACTATCCAGATGCGGGAAATAGTTCTTTCAGAGTGTTACTTAAAATGTAGTTGGAAGATAGCCATGGGAGGTACCCCCCTTTGTAAATTTTGACATGAAAAAGTACTAATTAGCCTGCTTTCAATAAATGGTTTTGACTTTAGATATTTACAAAGTTGGAATTTAATTACAAAGTATACACTCACATCATATTAACATCACTGTCATTGATAATGGACTGCACACAGTCACTGGACCATCTCACTAGATCATCTACGGGCAACCTCGGTAGCTCTAGGCAGAGGCGGCTTGTGACATCTCCGCAGTGAGTGAGGGATGTGGACTCTTTTCTCATAGTCTGGAGTACTATGTCCACAACCTAGAAATTATTTGAATCTATTATATAGTTAATTGAGAAGGTGTACATTAATCTACTAGCTGTTTCTTCCAGATTTTTTGAGCATGCTGTAGTGGCTTGGCAACCGCAATTTGCTGAGTTGCATAACACGCACAACAATGCCAATGAGTGACTTACTGGATCTGGATAAAAGTCCTCTTACATATGTTATTCTGATTTCTATGATTACTGTAAAATTGCATGTTTTTGCCTATAAACATCAAAATATTCACATTTATAATCCCTATTAATTTGATGACTTGGAAAGTTATTTGATTTGAAAGCTTAAACCAAAACTGATTCTTGTGTCCTGTATTTTTATTTGCTATTAGGCTTTATGTTTTTCTAATTGGAAACCGACAACTTCTTGATAAAATATTGATTCCTACTTGAATCTTCACTTTTGTAACATAAATAATTCATTTTTCTTTACTAATATTATAAAGAGGAAAACTTTGTTTGTTTGTTTGGTTGTAATGAATAGGCTCAAAAACTACTGGACCGATTTAAAAAATTCCTTCACCATTCGAAAGCTACATTATCCACGAGTGACATAGGCTATATTTTATCCGGGTACGGCCAGTAATTCCCACGGGATGCGAGTGAAACCGCGGGAAAACGGCTAGTTTTAATATAAATTCAAAGAATCAATGCATAATTGGAATATACCATCAGGCAGATGCCATCAGCTGATGTTTGTTATTGATCATCATTATACTGATAAGTACTACTTGACTAACAAGTCAGAACTTGTTTTCTCATCAACAAACTTTACCTTAACTTTATTTTTACAAGCGGTATCCGGAAATCCATTAAATATACAATTGAGGAGGTCCCCGCCATCACTGCTTACTAATCGCCGAGGCAGAAACTTTAATATCTGTAATAAATTCAATCAGAAATATGAATATGTACTGTAAACTTTTGATAAACAAAACAACCTGTTGGTTTGTTTGTTTGTTATTTTAACCGTTTACCTGATCGATTTTAAGTTGGCAGTATTCACGTAGCTCTTCACGTTTAGCGTTTACATGTCCAATTTCTTTAATTTTCGCAAATATTTTGCCCGGATCCATTGCAAATCTTTACTTTTGTGAACGCCCGCCAAAACAAACCACAACACAATTGACATTTGACACTTTCACTGACACTTCCTACTAAGAAAACTATAGATTGGAACTTTCTACCATTTGGTAATATGCCAATTTTAATGGCAACACCTAAGAACATTCCAGCCCAAATTTCGCAGAAAGTTACACATTTTAAGCATTTTACAAAAGAACTCTTCCTTATATAATATACCTAATATATGTGAATCAAACTGTTCATTTAATTTATTTATGTAAATTAAAATTAACCTAAATTTGAAGTAATTTTAACAACCTAAGTAATTTGAAATACAAAAGTTTTTTTTGTCAATTGCAACTCACGACCACAATATTTCCTATGGCAATGTCGCCTAACGTCTTTTTGATGACGTCATCAGTTTATGTTTAGCGAGTGAGAAGTTACGAAATTCACGAATTTCATTTATCGCGCACGTTTGTGTACAATTTATCGTACGCGCATTTTTTGTGTGTACATTGTTACACAGCAAGCCTACAAAATATCATACGACGTTCAAAATTGAGCATCCACACGTAGTGTAACAGAAAGTCACCGAGACGTTTGTTACGTTACTTTTGGCGGCATCGCATGAAGCCACAGAAATAGATTTCCTTGTGCAATATCGGTGTGTATTAAAAATTCGGTGAAGTAATTTGAATATACGGTGGAATTTGGTGAGATCATCAACCTTGGTACGTCGGGAGCGAGGTGTGAAGATGGTGTAAAGATAGTGATAACAGGAATTCAGTACCAGTGACTAAAACATGGAGAACCCGACAGTTAGTGGATTGAGGTCAAGGTCTCGCTCGAAGACACCCTTCCTGCGGTCGAGCTGCGACCGCGAGTCTTGCTTGGAGGGTGAAGAACACACCCATCATCAGAAATCTGGACGCAAAACCCCTGTTAAGAGGAGCACCCCAGTCAAGTAAGTACACTTCGTTTCGTTCGTTACTTTCGTTTAATTAACGGCCAAGGCATGCTTCATAAAACCTTACTCTATGACCAACACAGATTCTGATACTTTCCTGAAGAAAGCATACTAAATTCTATTTTCAAAGTACATTTTTATTCTTTATCTTGTAAGTGAAGTTTTGTAAGTAAGAGATTATGATAGATAAAATTTATCACCTGTCAGTGATTATGATACTGAAATAAAATGATTGCCAAACTTGTTCAACTAAATGTATTTATTTATTTAGATTAGAAGAGCATAGTTCAATGCCGTGTTCAAAGAATTTGGAATAACAGCATTAGCATGTATGTAATATGTGCTTAACTTTTTTGTATAATTAATACTAAATTAATTATAATTCTTATCTAATATTTTGGCTTATCATTTCTGGGTGAGGATGGATATTAAAATTTAGATTTTTCATACATAACTCATTATTGTGTCTTGTTATGTTAGTTAATTAATTTGTAAGATTCCTGTTGGAAGAACTGAGCATAAGTTGTTCAAGAATAGGAGAAAAAACCCAGGTACCTACATTCAGTTATCAGAATACCATTCCGACCATGAACAACAGCAATAAATCTTATCATTCCACAATCAAACAACAATGAGGTTTGAGCAATCGATGGTTCTGCATCATAAACTTACCACCTACTTGTATCTCAGACTAACTTCCGCCAGCGGATTCACCCGCTTTCCGGTGGGAACTACTGCACGCACCCGGATAATAAAAAGTAGCCTCTAACCTTCCTCAATAAATGGGCTATCTAACACTCAAAGAATTTTTCAAATTAGACCAGTAGATCCCGAGATTAGCACGTTCAAACAAACAAACTCTCAGCTTTATAATATTAGTATAGATTTAGACAAGTAGTTTCCAAGGTTGCTAGGGCCATAGTACCAGTAAAGGACAAGTTTTGTTTACTATGATGTCACAAACAAAGTTGAGGTCAGCAGCAGTGTCACATGACCTTGATGCAACAACATTGATTCAGGGAAACTCTGATCATGGTTTTATTTTAGTAAAACATGTTATCCATATTTGCTTTTATTAAAATAGCCTACTTTGTCATCATTCTATAATAATATTAGATTGAATATAACGAGAATATTGCACTATCGTGATTATTAAATCTAATTTTAATGCAAACTAATGTAATCTAATTATTAATTTAGGTTTTCCCTATCAAACAATTAGCCTTATTTAATTTAATCTGTATTTTAATACAAACAGACCACTTTAGGAATAAAGACTTCTTATTTCAATTATAAAGCGCACATTATGATATGATAATGTTAAATGCCACCATTTATTAACTAAGTAATGAGCGAACTTTCCTCTGATAAGCTGCAAGGAATTACTTTAACCTTGGCAAGCGGAAGTGACTCATTTGATAACACAGACCTTGCCCTGCAACAAATAAGTAAAGGAATTACATTATTTCCACTTTATACAAAATGTCACTTGACAATTCCATATCATGTCCCAAAAACAGAGGTAATAAATTACAAAATTGCCCATCAGTTAGGAGATAACGAATATATGCCTGAATAATCATAAAAAAACAACTGAATTGAAAACCTCTTTTTTGGGAAATTGGTTAAAAAAAGTGGTTCTAAAAAAACTTCCTCTCTGACTGCAAAACATAAATACGTGTCCCAAAATAAAGATGCTAAAGCTATTCTGACTAACCAATATTTGGACAAACATTTAGCACCATAAACAGCATTGTTTTCCGACATATTAGCACTGTAAACTTAGTTATTATTTAATAATGACATTAGTTACTGTCTAACATGATAGGCAAAGTGCCAAAGATTTGTTGTACAATAGTGTGTGCTAGCCAAAACACCAAATCAAGGTTGATTAGACATTTGTTTATATTGATACCTCTTGGTTTTATCTTGAAACATCTGGTTGTTCCAATGATGGGATACAGAGCTCTTTTACTCATGAAATTAATTGAAATAGGAATATTTAATTCTATCAAAAATGCATTTCTTGACAGTGAACACATTACTGAATTTAAATCTTACCTTGATTGTTTACTAACCTACATATACTAATGAAATAAAGATGATTTGTTTGTAACCCAAAGGCTCTAAAATGACTGAACCAATTTTTAAAATTTCGTCACTGGTGGGAAGCCTTACTTTCCCCGAGTACCATAGTCTATATTTTGTTGGAGTATGGGTAGTTTCCACATGACGCGGGTGAAACCGCGGGCAAATGGCTTAGAAGATATTGCAGCAACCTTAAATAATTAAATTATTTTTCATTGGTTGAGATGGTAGGTACTTAATTTTTCATTTTCTCCACCAGACAACTAAACCAGCCTTCAATCAAAGTGACATCGGAAACTATAACAGAAGTTGAGGAAGAACATCCATCAGAACCAGTGCATCAGACCAGGCGCGTCACCAGGAACGCAGCCCACCTCATCAGGACCTCAGACTACTCCTCAGAAGAAAGCCTTGACCGACTGAAGGGGCATACTAAAGAAGTAGTACAGGTAATTATCTTCGAACCTAAAGTAAGTGTGTGATAATGAATGAATGCCCCATTCATAGTGATGCGTGGAAAAGGTAAACAAAAGGTTTCAATGTCGATTGTAATGAGTTTGTATTCATCGATGTTGTAGTGCATCTAGCGTGAATAGGAGTCGTGTTATGACACGCTAAGGCCCAGTCCGCACAGCGAATATTAACCGCGCGAATTTTTTCTCGCAATTCTGTAACACATTGAATACAATAGAAGTATCCGCACTGGCGGAATAAAATTCGCGCGAAATAAAAATCTCTGTTTTTTTATGCAAATTTCACGCGATGCGGCGCGGATTTATTTCCGCGAATGTTTTGTACGGTATGAAGTAGTATGACTATGACAAATATCGCGCGGAATTTAATTCGCTGTGCGGACAGGGCCTTAAGTGTTCCGAAGAGGGACCGCTCTAGTCGTCATCGATCAATTTATGTCATAATCGCCCCTGCACTACTATGTCATCAGTTGCCTGTTATAGAATATGAAGCATAAACATGTTGATCAGAAAAAGTTATTAGATCATTCCCAATAATAATGTCAGGTGTAGATGTAATACTCAAAAATGGCTGTGACAAAATCTGTAAATGAAAAATATTTGACAACCTAAGGACAAAACTACATTATACTCAGCTACTTGGAAATTCGTTTGCACAGAATTTTACGATATGTAAAGGCTGTATGGCAGCTGTAAACTAAAAGGTGGTCCACGCAGGTGCGACTTCTCAACCGGAATTTTTGTTTATCGACAATGGCCTGTCGCTATGTCACGGTGAAACATGTGAAGCCATTGGGCTACGCATCCGTGCTATAAGCAAATACATTCAAGTTTTATGTTGGCGTTATAAGAAAGCATATTATCGGTCCTTTGGTTACACAGTTGATAGAATCTTAAACTGGTTTTCTTTGATAATCTTCAAATCTTTGATTCGTTAGATAAGCCGGTTCTAGGCCGTATCTCAATGTGTTAACATGGACATCTTATTCACATAAATACCTACTAAGTTCTTGCATATAAAGCGCGTATTTTAATTTAAACAAAGCCGCGCCTTCTGCATTTTATTGCAATCAGTCAATTAGCATATCACCATTAATGGCATCTGCTTCCGTATGTAGACCGTCATTGGAGCGAATCCACTTAAAATGTTGTTTTAAAGTCAACAATGTTAAAAGATTGAGTGCGATCTCGTACAATGTGGCACAAGGCTATCGTTATGGCGGTCGTAAGATCGAGGCCTAGTGTACGTATTTGTGGTTCCGAAATTACTTTATGCTTGTAATTGTAACCTTGAGTTTTCCAGGATTCTGCAATCAAATTAGAAATCTTTTAGCTATAAGATTTAAACTATAGTTATGTCCTGGTATGCTTGAAAATCTAGCAAAGTCTCTTTCTACTTGAGAAAAACACGCCAGTTGGCGACTTTCCTAAAACAAGCCTCAGAAAATTAACGAAACCCAATACTCCATAAGATGGAAAAATAATGCTGCACAACATCTTCCTCCGAAGAAAATAACAGAATATTTTTTTATAATTATTTAGACTAATAATATTCAACGTTCAACCAGACGTCCGTTAACATTTGAATAGTAGTCGGTTTGCGTCACGCCCTAAGCTAACACCCAGTAATTGTTGTTTCAAGGACCCGCGTACATGTTTATGGGAACTGTAGCGGCATTTGGCTGTAGTCTTTCGCCATGTCCGTGTGTTCCGAGCGAAAATTTTCGCCAATGCTGAGAAATTTGTGTTTTTACTTCCCGTTTTATTGTCCCGATGATGTAGAATAAGCAGTACTCAAACATTATTCTGTAAGCGTATATTGAGTATTGACCTTACAATAAAATTCAATAAACGCTTTTAACCTTCCCGTTTAAACCCACCGCTAAGTATCTGCTGTTTGAGCTTTTAAAGATAATCCTACTTGTGTATGCTTAGATCGTTCACCTCATATCAAGTTCAGCTGCACTTCGTCTATCTTAATTGAAAGGCAATTGTAATGCACCTAACATAAATATCAATCACGTAATTGAACTTAACAGACGCCCACATGCAAGTCTAATGAACGTCTTCTTTCTGCTGACGCTCTTAAGTTTAATGTTCTCCTAGTTTCCGCTATAAGTCGCTTAGTACAGGCGTCGGCAACCTGCGGCTCGCGAGCCACATGCGGCTCTTTGGATGGGAAGCTGCGGCTCTTTAGTTCCATACAAAAATATTATTTATTTTATAAAATAAAAACCAATTAAAGAACTTTCTCAATCGATTAACAAAGATTCGGCACCATTTCTATCTCTCAGTCACTTTTACGTTGATTCCTGAGGAGGCCTCGCAGAAAAACGTGTTACCTATTTATTTTCGTTTCGCCAGTCCTGGTTTGGATTGCCGACCCCGAACAATTCGGGAGAAAGCTAGGCAGCTGATAATGAATTTTACTATTTTAACATTTATTAATTTATTTTAAAATTAGAATTATGCTCACAGTTCCGGTTAGCTCAGCTTCCGCTGGGAGAAGTTTCTTAAAGTTGAAATTTATAAAAATCTATTTGAGAAGCACGATGAGGCAAGATAGAATATCCGCGTTATCAGTTCGGATAATCGAAACTGAAATAGCGGCTAAACTTAACTACGACACAATACTGAAAAAGACAGTGAGTCTGCACGCTGAAAGGTTCGACTACTTTAATTTCTATGTGTGTGATTATTTTTCGTCATCATTTTATTAACAATGAAACTCGATTATTATTTAATTTGGCTCACTTGATTTAACGATTTTTCACTGCGAAGTAAAGGCCTCGCCAAGGGCGGTTCGTGAGGGTCTTAAGTCTTAATGGTGGTCAAAATGGAATGTGCAACTAAATTAATTATGAATTAACCTCCAGACCTATATTTTGTCTTGGCTTTCATTAGTGCTTGTAAAGGCCTAAGTGTAATAAACGACTTAGTTTTGAAAAAAAATCGCGCACTCTTTTATTTCTACGTGCACTTTTTCCTATGTTTAATTCTCGAACTGATAAAATTTTTCGCGCTCGCTTCGCTCGCGCATTTATATTACATACTAGCTTCTGCTAGCGACTTCGTTCGCGGAAAATGGCGTTTATGCCAGCGACAACGGGTCGTCATAATCAAAGATCTTTCCCTTCACTGCTCTGCTCCCATTGATTGTAGCGTGATGAAAAGTATACTATAACCACCTCAGGAGTATGAATAATAATTGTACTAAGTTTCGTTAAAATCTGTCGAGTAGTTTTTTTCTTCTAAACGGTTATACAGACAGACAGACAAAAATTCTTGACATCAGTATCGATCCCTAATCACCCCCCTATATTTCATGTACAGTATTAACCTCTCTACAGATTTATTATAAGTATTTTAGTAGGTACCTGAGATACATTTTGAAAATTAGATATTTTTGTGACTTGACCTAAAATAAATCAAATAATGAGATGAATAATAATATCAAAAGAAATCGCGCTCAGTCTACTCGTGCTCTTTTCTTTACGATGTTTACACGTCGTGCTGAAAAAATTTCGCGCTCGCTTCGCTCGCGCATTCATACTACGTTTCTATGTATTTCTTCATGTATACATTATCAAAAAAAATATATGTATTGGTACTTGACCACAACTGTATGACCCCCCCCTCCCTAGCACAAAAGCTGGATCCACCCTTGGCTTCGCGAACTTATGTCGCATGTCGCCGACGTACACATTTAGTCTAGCGCCGCCACTGTTTGTGGCTCTTTGAAAACTTAAAAATGTTGTAAATTGTAACTATTGGCTCTTTTGACTCAAAAGGTTGCCGACCCCTGGCTTAGTATATAACCCATCCCATTGTCACAGTCTACAGTAAGAAACTTGAATCCATACATTAACATGCAGTCACGGAAGTCTAGAACAACGGATAATGATAACACTACCAAATTTACCTAACTACTAAATGCAAATGATCTTGCTTCAAATTGCGGGCTTTTAACGCCATAGACCGCTGCTCTTGACATTTCATATTTTGCAGTATTCAATCTTGAAATACGTAATGAATATGACCGTTAGATAAACACCTACATTTCGCGACGAGGTATTTTATTGTTGACTGAACTTAGTAACGCTAAGCGCTTACTGGCCGCCGGTCCTGCCACAGTCAAGCACTAGAAACAGGAAAACATAGCGATTATCCTTCCAAATATAGCTGGAATCAAACTTCCCCCGCGTGGTTTATTTTTGAATTGCCCATACTTCACGTATGGGGATTATTATTTCAAGACATCTGGCCCCTTACAGTCGCTACGAGAAGATAGCGCAGTGCATTTGTTTCTTAGCAAACATAGTAATTACTCATTGAGAACGGTGATTCTAAGATTCCTGACCTAGTTTTGGATGTGGTGCTTAATTTAGAAATATTCAAGGATCGCGGTAGAGGGAGGTGCGGTGCTATGAAGTTGCTATGGTGATTCGGTGAGTGAAATTACGCAATTGAAGTGTATCAATCGATATGTATTTAATCCAGTGAGGTCTGTGTGCGTTGAAGATGTTTTCTCGGACGTTCAAGGTCGGTTACCGATTAACCTTACATAAGTGCATGTATACATTATCTGACAGCGTCGCTCGATCGTAGTAAACAATTTGGCGCGTCGGTCTTTCAATATGATACACCTACGCATACTTAGCACTAGTTATAAAATTATAGAGCGCATGTGCAACGTCTGGTCCTGCCCCGTCCGAATCAATACACCGTATCAGTTGTCGTTCTGAATATTCACCTCGCCGCGATTCACCTGTCCTGTCCAGAATATTTATTGGACTTAATTATCAATTTTGAACTTGAAAGTTGCAACAGAAGGCATAGAATGCTTCAACAATGGTATTAAATCAAGGCAGTTTTCCTGTTTGTATTTAAATTACAACAACAATGGAAGGATTTTTGTAATGAACGCTTAAGAGTTACTTGAAGCTACACGAGGGCAAACTCCTTCAACTAATCCTCGTTCTACGAAGTTCTATATTATATCCTTGGTCTAAACAGTACACCGAGGGCCATTATGTCTGTGTTAGCCTGTAACTGTTCATAATTTAATTGAATTTACTCCTCCGCTAATCGTATTCGTCTACTTCCGCACTCACAAATATGGTCACCAAACCGTTTGGAAGTCTATATGTGGCTTTAGGAAGAGCGGAACGAATCCGCTTTGAAGCAGCGGATATTGATCATTACTTGGAATCAAAGTGTATTTTTGTTAAGAGTGTTTTATTATTATTGGCATCACTTTGTGGTGACATCCGATTTCCTTAACTGGCTATTTTCCTTTTGCAAATCTATACCCTGTTCACGATAACGTTAGAAAAAAGAGGCTCGCAGAAGCAGGAGTACGACACCTTTTGTTTCAAGTTAAGTTAGTAAATAATTTGAATAAATAATATGTATGGCATACAGTAAATTATTTCCTATCTATGTACTCGTCACGAGGTGAATGACGTGAAATGAAACAGTGTTTAGTAACAATAATTTTGTATACAAAATTAATAAATTAATACAATGGAGATGACAGGTGACTAATTTTATTCTGTCAGTCATCGTCCTTTATCCTTAAATGAACCTTTCAACGACATTATGTATTATACTATCAAGTTGACAAAACTTTTCCTCTTCTTTAATCGTATTAACAAAGCAAGATTGCCATTTCTCTGTCATAATATATGTTAGTGCTTGAGGAAGTTACCGCTTCACTTCCTCTAATTTAAACGATTTATTATTTCGGGCAATAATAACAGTAAAAATAAACAACGAAATCACGAAAATTCAGTTATAACGAGAAAAGGCATACTCACACAATTTGACAGATCATATTTGACAAAACTTCCCAAAATTAAAAATTCACGTACTGCCACAGTTTATGAAGAGAATAGAGTAAGATTTTAGTTTTAGTAGAAATACGTGTAAACGTTTTGATACTATTAGATTTTGGACAACGACAGAATATTACAAAAAAACAATATTAAATGAAAGCCTTATAATTTCGTATGGTCGATAGGTTAAATAAGAATAATTATGCGTGGTAGCTGCTATTAAAATTAATTATTTTATTTTCCTTGCTTTGTGATTCCATAAATTAACTAAACGAAAATTTTCGATATTATACATTTTGTGACTTGGACTGAAACTGTCTGAGAAAATTGACAGTGACGTGAAAACATTCCCAGTACTCTCTACCCCTGCTTCTTTTAGATTTTTTTAACGTCATCACGACAACAGAATGTAAAAATAAACGATATTAAATGGAAATCTTGTTATTTCAGAAAGTAGATAGGTTAAATATGTACAATTAAGTGTGCCGGCTGTTATTTAAATTAATTATATTTTTTCCACATCAATCTTGAGCGAAATCTTTTTTGTTGTAATTTTATTTTAAAGTGGACGCCTAAAAGAGCCTTATTAAACTTCTTTCTATTCCTATCGCGAACAGACCATAGGTTGCTGTACTTTACAACGGTTGGACTATTATGTCATGTTCTGTGTTTGGGTGGCACGCTTATTTAGGAGCTTCGCGACTCAATATCAAAGCCTTATAGTGAATCATAGTTTGGCGCGCATGCACTAACAACTACGCCACGCTTCGGTTGCCTCCGACAGTATTCTTCTGTACGTACGAAGTTTTTGCCTACATTGCTGTTACCAATGATGTCATTACGATGACTGATGGAGATTTTTTTGTCTTTACGTTTAACAACTGTGGTTAGCACTTTGAGCGTTGATTTTAATTTAGACTTCATGTCGTTCACCTCTCGAAAAAAATACAGGGTCTTATCTATTGCCCTTTTTATGCTTTGATGAATGAGGATGTCTTTAAAGTTCTTATAAAGATATATTACCCGTTTTAAGTTCAGCTAGAAATTAAATTATCACTTATCATGGCATCTGGGTTGATGTAGAAAGACATTTGCAGCGGATGCGATTATGCACTTGCCATTTCCAGCGGTTTACCTAATAACACGATTTTCTTCGTGAATTCAATATTTTATGTGCATACGGCTTTTTTTCTGCTCTTCTGCTTTTTGAGAAAACTTTTGGGCTCCTTTAAAATAATTACTCCATTAGAGGTCGGGAAAGAGTTGGCATGTTTTCTAGCTCACTAAACTTTGTTATTTCAATTATCTCCTTTTTGTCGTTTTGAGGTTTTTTCATCATCTCGTCCTGTTATTGAAATCAGAATCAGATATCCCAGCATACCTACCCAAAATTTTTTCTTATCAATGACGTCGAAACATTTCTAAACTGTATAATAAGTAAATTATGACTTACTCATTGATAGTGTTTTGATTAGTTAAATTAGTAAATTCACTAGCCTATAATGTTCCAAAAGAACAAAGTACAGACAACAGCAGGTCAACGTATACGAATCTGTCAAATTTTACCAATCGAACATTAACCTACCTCCATTGTGATAAGGTTGAGAATCGATTGCAGAAATTTGGATTGTGGTAACTTGATGTGCTGTTGTCTGTACCTTCTCGATCCAGTGCAATCTGGTTCCTTGAATCCAATCGTACAGGCATTTTTTAAGGCCCGTGATGTTAGCCACTCAGACTCCTAGTTTTTAATTGATACGATAACCAGACGCGCAGGACGAGGGCGCTTAAAAGGAAATGTCACGAGCCATTACAGTTAACGCCTTGCACCGGATACTGATGCTAACAAGATGGACGTTAATTACTATATTTTGGGTTGTTTAAGATGAAGAATAATGTTGGTTTTGTTGCCTGAAGTTTTCTCTCAACATTTTTGTTTTGGTATAAATCTTGGCCTATGATGTCTTGGGATTATCTGTAGGTAGTGGACAGTTGAATTTAAAGTTCTGGGTGTAAAGGGAATTGTGTATCACCCATTAGTAAGAATAGTCAGAATTTTACTACTGAAAACGATTCTCAAAACTACAAATCCCAATCGGCATCAACAGCTACATAAGAGCTACGAGACTCAGCCTTGGTTCTATGTAAAAGACTTTGATGGTAACCAACCACGGATTTACCGCGTTAAACTCAGCTTAACCTTCGATCAGAGTAACTTAGCCACGAACTTTTCTAGTAGGTACCTGAATTTCAAGTTGCACTTAGTAACACCAAGTTTTGTTCACAGAACGAGATCAACAGCCAATATGAGCGCGTGTCGACGAGCTCGCAGCGCTACGCGTCGCTATCTGACGTTACACTGAGCCCCATATACACGTCACACGGCGTTACTCATGACCGGTAAGATTATATCTCAGGTTTATATGAAGTCTTATAGTATCGTGTCGTCAGGAGGTACGCGTCCAAAGGTAAGAAACGCAAGTGGTGTCGTCTACTGCTCAATGTTAGCCAGACGGTACAATTCTGTAGTTAGCTACTTAACGAGCGAGCGAGGAACGAAGCTTTGCTTGTTCGAAGTTGGTTGCTTCACAATAGTAAAAAACATTTGAGTGAAAAAAAGTTACTATAAAACTACTGAAGATTTGCAAAGTTACGTGGCGATAACTGTATGTACTATTATCATATAAACACTTCTTGTGCACTATAAAAGATTGTGGTATAGTCTGATATGATTTCTGATAAGGTTCTGACTTAATAAAAACATTCTTGCTGCAATCTGGCGAAATGTGGTTCAAAAATGTACATCAACCAAACCTACAAAAACTATGACCTTTATTTCATTCAACAGTGAGTTATAAGTAAAAGATGCTACCAGCGTGACCTTATTTTCTTTTAAAATTCCTTTCAATGTCACCAACCTCATCAGTCTTCATAAGTTTCAAGTATAACTTTACATAAAGCCGGCAAGGTTGCATATTTTCACACTTACAATGCATTTTGCATTATGCAAATACCTCTCATTGAAAATTAAGCAGCCGTTGAAAATATGTGTGCAAATTTTTCAATATTACATCATTTTCCAATTGGAGCTTTATCGCGAATGATATGATAGAAAATAATGCAGTAAAATGTAATGAACTTTCCGAAACAATCAATGTTATATAGGGTGAAATCCTTCGATAAAAAGTACTTAAATTTTCTGATTAATAAGGTGCCTTGGAGAGAACCAGGCCACTTAAAGCTAACCTAGACTGCTCACTTATTTAAGAAAATTGGCCTATCGATGAGAAGGATAATTTGATTTTTAACCGACTTCAAAGAAAAGGAGGAGGTTCTCAAGTCGACCGTTTTTTTTTTATTTTTTTTTTTATGTTTTTTTTTTGTCTTTGTTACTCGATTTCTCGAAGACGCCTGGACCGATTTGGAAAATTCTTTCTTTATATGAAAGAGTATACTCGCAGTTGGGTCCCATTGTCACCAGGTCAGGATCTGATG